>WEIT01021994.1:35151-91823 GCA_013389985.1 Dryoscopus gambensis
TGCTGGCCGCCTTCTGCGTCCCGGCCGCGCCGCTGCCCTTCCGCGCGTGCCTCGCCCAGATGTACTTCATCCACACCTTCTCGGCCATCGAGTCCGGGGTCCTGGTGGCCATGGCCTTCGACCGCTTCGTGGCCATCTGCCACCCGCTGCGCTACGGCTCCGTGCTGAGCGGCTCCCTGGTGGCCAGGGCGGGGGCGCTGATCGTCCTGCGGGCCACCTGCCTGGTGCTGCCCGTCGCCGTCCTCATGGCGAGGATGCCTTTCTGCGGGGCCCGCGTGCTGTCCCACTCCTTCTGCCTGCACCAGGACATGCTGAGGCTGGCGTGCGGGGACGTGCGGCCCAGCAGCTGGTACGGGCTGAGCGCCGTGATCCTCACCAAGGGCCTGGACTCGCTGGCCATCCTCCTGTCCTACGTGCTCATCCTCAGGGCCATCCTGCGCACCGTCTCCCCGGGGGCGCGAGCCAAAGCCTTCAGCACCTGCATCTGCCACCTCTGCGCCGTCCTGCTCTTCTACATCCCGCTCATCAGCCTGTCCGTCATCCACAGGTTTGGGAAGCGCCTGCCCCCCCTCATCCCCACGCTCCTGGCCGATGCCTATCTGCTGGTCCCCCCTGTCCTGAACCCCCTCATGTACGGCTGGAAAACAAAGCGGATCCGCAGGCGGATCCTCTCGCTGCTCTGCCGGAGAGGGGCCCAGCAGCAGGCCTAGCCCCAGCGTGCCCCAAAGCTAGACTCCTCCTTCCATTCCTCTCCACGCTGGAGTCCCAGAGTGGCAATTTCCTAGTGCCACTCTCCTCCTCCTGTTCCTCTCCAGACTGGTTGCTCGTGGGCAATATCCTCCCATGGAGAAAATCCCTTGTGTTCCTTCCCACCCCTGTCACCTCTCTGCAGCACAGCTCTGCCCCTCTCCACGGAGGGGAGGGATGGGTTGTGACAATCCACACTATCCCTCTCCCATTTTGGGATGCTCCACTCTCCAAAGGGCTGTGAGAGGGCAGAGCTGGTGTGGCCCTGTGGCAAAGCTGCCCTCCCTGCAGGTGGAGGAGAGACAAGGCTGCTGGGAGCAGGCTTTGGCTGGAATTCTCTGCTGAGAGGGGATTTGGTCCTACTGAAATACAGACAGTGTTACCAGACTTGTGTTTGTATTTGCAATATCCCTGTTCAGTCCAGGATATGAAACTGTCAGTTCCCAGAGCTGTGTGCCCCTCTGAGACTCCTCAGCTTTCCTTGTACAGACAGGGTGAGTCACATCTGTGCAGTTCTGGAGACAAGAACTGGCCTGTGGACACAAACCCACAAACGCGACTGTGGTGTCCTTGAAGGGTCTGCAAGGGGAGTGAGTGGTTTTTCCTGCCTCATGATATATCTGCTCAGCCCATAACCCTTCTGGGAACATCAGGAAAATCCCTCCCACCTCCCAGGTTATGATCACAGTGAAGACAGGCTGCTCTGAACAGAGCTCCAGGGTGCCCTGGGTGTGCAGTGCCATCTGAAGGCATCCTGTGATGTGTGGGGTGGTTGTGCACGGCCACGCTCCCTCAGGCACACTCGAGATGCACAAGTGACATGTTTCACACCCGGGCTGCTGAGCTGCCCCTCTCAGAGCGTCCAGTGCTCACTGCGGAGTCTCCACCCCATCCCAAGGCAGTCCCTCCTGACTAACCACCCCTGGAATTGTGTAAAATAATCCTCCCTGCAAGGAAAATCCCTGTGACTTTGTTCTGTCTGCAGGGTCCTGCAGGCCCTTTCCTCCCTTCTGCCTCCACAGCAGTGCCTTGAGTCTTCTCTGGGGCTGCTCTCCTCCTCTGGGGTATCTCTGCTCCTCATCCCCGTAGCTAAGTGGACAAGGAGGAGAAAGAAAAAGGGAAACCACAGAATCCCAGACTGGTTTGGGTTGGAGTGACCTTAAATCCCATCCAGTGCCACCGCTGCCATGGGCAGGGACACCTTCCACTGTCCCAGGCTGCTCCCAGCCCTGCTGCCCTCGCTGTGGGATGACCCAGGGCACGGGCCATGCCCTGTGCTCCCTCAGGGCTGTCCCTCGCTCCCATCCTGACAGCTCCCCCGAAGCCCGGCTGTTCTCCAGCTGTTCCCGACTCACAGCAATTTGCTGCCTTCATTTAATCATTGACAGCACCACGAGTCTTCCCAGCCCTCGCTGTTTGCTTTGCTCTGTTTGACTTTCCACAGCAGCGCCCAAAGCAATAATGGACAGACCAATTTTTCTACAAGAGCTTTCCAGCTGTCGCTGCCTTTCCCCACCTGAATTTCCTCAGCCCTGGACCTGCACTCTGTATTTGCCATGCCAAAATTCCATTTTGCCAGCAAACAGTGAGAGCTGTCAACATCCCCTTCAAACCAGCACCGGCACAGAGGGGTTGGTTCAGGAGCTCCAGGATGCTCACAGGGATGTGAAGCTTCTGCTCTGCAGCCAGGCTGGGAGAGCTCAGAGCCCCTAGCAGGGCCTAAAGGGGCTCCAGGAGAGCTGCAGAGGGACTGGGGACAAGGGCTGGAGGGACAGGACACAGGGAATGGCTTCCCAGTGCCAGAGGGCAGGGCTGGATGGGATCTTGGGCAGGAATTGTTCCCTGGCAGGGTGGGCAGGCCCTGGCACAGGGTGCCCAGAGCAGCTGGGGCTGCCCCTGGATCCCTGGCAGTGCCCAAGGCCAGGCTGGACACTGGGGCTGGGAGCAGCCTGGGGCAGTGGGAGGTGTCCCTGCCATGGCAGGGGTGGCACTGGGTGCGCTTTAAGGTCACTCCAACCCAAACCTTTTTATGATGATGAATAAGTGACACTGCCTCACTTCATTGTTATTCTGATCAACTTTTGTGTTTTGTACCAATCTCACATTTCAGTGCCATATCTGACATTCCAGCTGACCCCACACAGCCCCCCCAGAGATTCAGCTGGGTTTGTGTTAATGGATTTGAAAGAGTTTTTCTTCCCAGCAAGGGAGAAGTGTCTCTGCAGCAGCACAGCTTTCTTACCAGTAAAACTTCATCTGCTCTGCAAGTCATCAAAAATGGGTCCTAAGGAGTTAAAGGAGTTAAGGAGACCAGCTCTGAAATGGAGGCAGACCTGGGATACTCTGATGCATTCCAGGGAGATATTTTTCCTTTTAATTGATATTTTTAGGAGCAGCCACTGAACTCGTCTGCTTCTGTATCTTGGGATTTCACTGTCCTGTGAAAGTCGAGGGAACTTTCTTGTAAACCAGCATGACTGGCGTGGTCCTGAGGGCGGTCACACATTCATTGGGAAAGTTTGTTCTGTCTTGGGAATTGGACAGGGACTAATGTTCTGACCTAGTCTGAGAACACAAAATCCTCTGTTTACGCCTCCGTATCCGCATCACCAGACAGAGCAGCCCTGGGCTCCGGCTGAACAGATTCCATACGTTAATCTCAGCCCTGAGAACGCAGCAGGTCATCAATGAGGCCACAATGAAACGGACATGGGATGCTATGAAGGGATATAGGACTTTTCAAATGATGAGTAAAACCTCCCAAAATGCAGCTTCTGAGTTTCCCCAAATCTGCACTGAGTGTCCCAACTATGGGGCTACCTGAGAAGTCCAAGTTCCCGTGGCAGGAGGTGCTGGCTTGATGTGGTCCCTGGAGCTGTGGCGCTCATCTGCTCTAAAGCGAGCTGAGATGCTCTGTCAGTTTAAACAAGGAAACTTCAAACAAATCCTAACTCCAAACCACATCCCAGATCCCAAACGCTCCGTCTCAGGGTTCCCCTGCTGGGTGAGACCATGGGAAGTGTTTATAGCTCTGTAGGTCATGCAGAAATAAACCCTCAGCTTTTGCCCTGGGCAGCTGTGCCAGGGCTGGGCAATCCTTCCCATGAAGAAATTCTCCCAATGTCCAAGCCGAGCCTGCCCTGGCCCAGCCTGAGGCCGTTCCCTCTCCTCCTGTCCCTGTTCCCTGCGAGCAGAGCCCGACCCCCCCGGCTGCCCCCTCCTGTCAGGGACTTGTGCAGAGCCACAAGGACCCCCTGAGATAACACCACAAACCCATCTATCCATGGGCAGCACAAGGCTCTGAGATCACTCAGCATCACAGTTGCTCATGTCTCAGTTATAAATTCCCCTGGATCTTTCTCCCGTCCCTTCTGGAAGCAGAATCATCTGATAATGTTTTGCCAGATTGAATTTTGACCAGTTCGATGACATCCCAGTGATTTATTTGGGAGAAATCATTGCAGAATTGCAGCATAATCGTGTTACTGCCTCTCCTCACAGCTCTGCCCTCATTTCCTTGCACTGGGATGCCTGGTGCAATATTTTCCAAAAATCCCATTATAACAGAGTGATAAAGGACAATGGACACATTTGGCCTTATGAGAATGAAACTACTTCAAACTGCAGAACATAAGATCTGTTGAGGAGATCAAAACAAAGAGTCTTTTAAACCTTTTCAGAATTATATCCCTGGAAGTGTTCCAGGCCAGGCTGGACAGGCCTTGGAGCAACCTGGTCTAGTGGAAGGTGTCCCTGCTCATGGCAGGGGGTAGAACAGGGTGAGCTTTAAGATCCCTCCCAACCCAGACTGGTCTGGGATTCCATGATTCTGTATTCCGGAATTTTGGTATCTTTAAACCTTGTGAAACAGGGTGGAGAAAAACGTGAAATCTGTGCACCGCTCATGGACCTCAACCCTGCCTCCTTGATCCAGACGTGGCCAGGCAACCTGGAAACCCTTAAATTAATTCTTTCTAGGAGGGAAATCCTCCTGCAGAGCAGACCATAGCTGTCCCTGTCCCTGGCAAGCACCTGGATCCATCTGGCCCATTTTGGGCACCCGGGAACACACTGGAAATCAAAGAGGGCTTTTCAGTGACAATTTCTGTTGCTTTGGCAGAGCAGGGTCTCTCCACAGGCAATGCCGTGCCCTCTCCCCTGCCAGCTGTTCTTGGTGGAGCTGTGCTGTGGATGGGGAGCTCGGGAAGGTGAGGAAGCCCCTCGGGAACGACCTTTGTCCGAGAGTCCCCAGGCGTGGTGCCGAGTTTGGGGGCTGGGCACTGCTCTCCTTGGGACCACCCAGCTGCAGGAGTTTCACAGCTTTGCCTGACACTCCTTCCCAATCAGGGTAAATTTATTGCATTCCAGTTGTTATTTAGAATCACAGAATCACAGAATATCCTGAGTGGGAAGGGACCCCCAGGGATCACCCAGTCCCACCCCTGCCCTGCCCAGACCCCCAACAACCCCACCCTGGGCATCCCTGGCAGCGGTGCCCAAACGCCCCTGGAGCTGTGGCAGCCTCGGGGCCGTGCCCATTCCCTGGGGAGCCTGGGCAGTGCCAGCACCCTCTGGGGGAAGAACCTTTCCTGCTCTCCAGCCTGAGCCTGCCCTGGCCCAGCTGCAGCCGCTCCCTGGGTGCTGTCCCTGTCCCAGAGCAGAGCTCGGAGCTGTCCCTGCGCTGCCCCTCGGGAGGAGCTGCAGCCCCGGGGAGCTCTGCCCTCAGGCTCCTCCAGGCTGAACTGCCCAAGTGACCTCGTGGGGCCCCTCCAGACCCTTCCCCATCCTCGTGGCCCTCCTTTGGACACTCTCTAAGAGCTTTAGAGCTCTTTCCTTTGCAGCTCTCAGCCACCACTTTGCTGCTTGGCAGAGGTTTGGGACACGCTGGACACGTCAGCTCCGGGTCTGTTTCAGGCAGTGGCACACGGGCTGTGCCTCTGAACCTCTCTGCCAGCTCCGTTTGATACGGGCAAGCAAAACCCAGTGTTTGCAGATGTCTCTGGGGCTGTTTGATTTTCCATCCCACGCACTAAAATTGGAGTCTGCTGCCTGTACAGCCTCACTCCCTGTGCCCTCTGCATTTTCTGAACCCTCTGTTGGGTTATTTCCCTGATGGACCAATTCAGGCATTAACTGTGTCAATGTTTGCCCCTGAAGAGCTCATTCACTTGGCAGGATGGGGCGTGGGGGCCACAGGGCTCCTGTGTGTCACTCAGGGCAGCACAGGGAATTGGCTGATTCCACTTGGCTCTACCTGAGGTTTTGCAGTGATTTCAGTTAAAGTCACCTTCTCTCTCCTGGAACTGCACCAGTGCCCTCACCTCTGCATGAGCTGCAGCTGTACAGGTGGAAAGGAGCCTGGGCTGGAGTGGGAGCAACTCCCTCCATGATTTCTTCCATGGTCAGTGTTGAGGTCGCCCTGTTGTTCATAAGATGACGACAGAGAACCCCAGGATCCCAGAGGCTGGGAAAGCCCTCCCAGCCCAGCCAGGCCCAGCCGTGCCCGATGCCCACCTTGGCCCCAGCCCAGAGCACTGAGTGCCACCTCCAGGCACTCCTTGGGCACCTCCAGGGATGGGCACTCCAAACCTCCCTGGGCAGCCCCTGCCAAGGCCTGAGCTCCCTTTCCAGGAGGAAATTGCTCCTGGTGTCCAAGCCGAGCCTGCCCTGGCCCAGCCTGAGGCCATTCCCTCTCCTCCTGTCCCTGTTCCCTGCGAGCAGAGCCCGACCCCCCCGGCTGCCCCCTCCTGCCAGGGACTTGTGCAGAAAGAGAAAACAGAAAGGGAAAGGGAAAGGGAAAGGGAATTTGCTTGGAAGGAACCTACAACAATCCAGTCTATCAGCCTGACTGCTCCAAGGAAGCTCCTGTAGAAATGGAGGTTGTCAGAAAAGGAATTTTCAGCCCTGGGCAGAGACAATAAAGCAATAGAGGAAAGGTCTGTAAGATAAAAAATGGGAAGGAGACAATCCATATGGAAACATTATTAATCTTTACTCACACTACGTAAACCAGGAAGGGGAGAACACACCCTGAAAACGTCAGCATGTTAAAGATATATTAAAGGATATTTATAAATAGGTATTTGAGGTCCCCACCAGCCCCAGCCTTTCTATGATTTTAACCAAGTAAAAAAGTACTTTTTAAAATGAGCTTATAATGGAATTATGGAACTCACCACTGCTGGGTGTTGTGGGATCCCAGGGGATATATAAAGTCATCAGACAAGTTCACAGGTGAGAGATTCTTTGTTTTCTATTAAACAGGATGGCTGAGGTGCTGCCTCCTGCTCAGGAAACCTCTGAATTGATTGCCAGCTGCTGGGACATGTGCCAAAGGAACTATAAACTGAAAATTACCTTCCTAATTGGCCATTAATAGCCACTCTTCGCAGGAGGATGGCAAGAGGGAGGATCCTTTCATCTACTCAGTAGAATAGAACTCCAGACCGGTTTGGGTGGGGAGGAACCTCACAGCCCACTCGGTCTGACCCCCTGCCGTGGGCAGGAGCAGCTTTCACTGGAGCAGGTTGCTCCCACCTGGCCTTGAACGCTTCCAGGGATGGGGCAGCCACAACTTGCTTGCATCACCCACACATCTATTGCACAGTGTGAGATTATTTCATCTTGCCACATGTGCTCCAAATCTTACAATTCCTCTGATTTGTGCCTCAAGAGTAGTCCACACCAAACTTCCCACGGGGATGTCTCTATACCGTGCTCCCACAAAGACACTCTTGCTGATTTTGTGCAGAATTCCCTTTCCCAGACACGTGGGTACAGCTGTGAGTGGGGAGGGGTGCGAGGAGCTTTCATCTATTTTCCCATCTTTAAGAAAATAACAAGAGCTTTCCCAGGAGCCTGGCTGGGGGTGGGCACAGCCACCACTTGGCACCCGGCAGTCTGTGCTGGAAGTGTTTATGATCTGAGGCTGAGCCAGTCCTCAGAAACTGACTCTGCAGGGCAGAGTGCAGGGGGTCAGTGCTGAGAGGAGTGTGGGAAGGGATGGCGAGGAGGGAAGGAAAAGGGGTGGAGGCTTGGCCGTGGAATCACAGAACCCCAGGATCCCCGAGGCTGGAAAAGCCCTCCCAGCCCAGCCAGGCCCAGCTGTGCCCGATGCCCACCTTGGCCCCAGCCCAGAGCACTGAGTGCCACCTCCAGGCACTCCTTGGGCACCTCCAGGGATGGGCACTCCAAACCTCCCTGGGCAGCTCTTTCCAAGGCCTGAGCTCCCTTTCCAGGAGGAAATTGCTCCTGGCGTCCAACCCGAGCCTCCCCTGGCCCAGCCTGAGGCCATTTCCTCCTGTCCCTGTCCTCCCATGTGAAAAACTTTACAAGACTCCATCCCTGGAGGTGTCCAGGGAAGGCCTGGACGTGGCACTCAGTGCTCTGGGCTGGGGACGAGGTGAGGTTTGGACAGAGGTTGGACTTAATGGTCTTGCACAGCTTTTCCAACCTCAGTGATCCCGGGATTCTGTGAATCTCCTGGTGTCCGTGGAGCGCGGTGCCCCAGCACAGATGGGTTTACAACTGCACAAGTGTCTTTTAGGGCCACAGGCTGCATTTTCTACAGACACCACACGTGAGACAAACCCATTTGCTCCCCCTGGCCTGGTTCAGGCACAGAAATAATGGTTAAATTCAGTTTCCATGCCACAGCTGAGGGGGAAAAGATAAACTTATTGCCACAAGACATCTTGACACAGACGGCTCCTGGGCCGCCCGAGGGGACGCCTGGGGCTGTGTTTGCCTTTGTAGTATCCAGTTTGTTTTTATTGTGCAGTATATTATGATTTTAATTAACCATTTGGTGTCTCACTGGTCAGAGAGAGACAGCCAGAACTTCCCCACTGTCACTTCCTCGGAGCGATGCTGCAAGCACTCCTCTTGCAAAATTTATTATTTCCACTACAGATTTATCCTCCCAATAAAAATTATGTGTATTGCCAGCACCGTGGCTGCTGCACTGCCAGCCATAAATCACCGGGGGCCATAAACATGTCACCAATAAACTATCAGGAGAGAATCCTGCCTGCTGGGAGAGCAGCATAAATGGAAACGCTCATTTACTGCACACACTCCTCCCGCTGTTTGCGCACGGGAGCCGGGGCTCCGCGGCTCCCGGGTGATTGGGCAGGGTCAGCGTTATAAGCGCTGCCCTCCGGACACGGACACGGACACGACACGGACACGGGATCTGCCTCTGCTCCTCGACAGGGCTGAGCCGCCTGCGCTGGCCCGAGAGCCCCCGGCACTGCTGGTAAGTGCGGCCAGCTCCCTCCCTGAACCCCTGTGGTGGGACAGTGACACGGGAGGGAGGTGTGGGCTCGGGCAGTGCGGCCAGCTCCCTCCCTGAACCCCAGTGGTGGGACAGTGACACGGGAGGGAGGTGTGGGCTCGGGCAGTGCGGCCAGCTCCCTCCCTGAACCCCTGTGGTGGGACAGTGACACGGGAGGGAGGTGCGGCCCCAGTGCCACTCGGGTGGTCCCCGTGGTGGCCGTGGCGGGGATGTGCCGGAGGGAGGGGGCCGCTGGCTCTCAGGTGGTGCCGGGGAAGTTGGAGCCATCGCGGAGCCGCCGATGTGCTGTGGCTTCACACGAGATCCAGCTGCTCTCCCACTCTTGGGGGGCCGTCCCGGCTGTGGGAATGGCCTGTCCCCATCCTGGCCCCAAAGTCACCAGGCAATCAGGCTCTTGGGTGCTGCATCCCCAGGGTCCCTCCGCTGAACCTGCTCCCTTTGCTGAGCCCTCGCTTGGTTGCTTGGGTTGGCAGCGATGCCGTTGTGAAAACAGCAACGTCTCCTCTTCGGGAAGAAGCAGATTTCTGAGTCTCATCCAGCCCCAGCCCCAGCTCCCGAGGCCCTGCTCCTGCCCTCGCTGACAAGAACCCTTAAAACACCAGCATTCTGAGTTACTGCTGAACATCAAAGCCAGAGACAGGCAAAAATCAGGAGGTGGCTTTAAAGGCAGGAGAAGGGACGGCACTGTGTCCTCCATGAGGCTTCTACCCTGGTGCCTGGCCTCTTCTCCCGGGCAGGCTGGGGTGCTCCTGGGGAGCAGGAGCACCTTGGGCACTGAGCAGGAGATGCCCTCTCTGCGGCTGGATGGCTCAGCAGCCACCTGCCAGGGCTGCCACGAGCCTTTACCGTGGTATCCTCCAGGAATGGGAGGTTTGCTTCCTCCTCAGGGCTCGGCTGCGCAAGGAAGGTGCAGTTGTCATCCCATGACAGTCAGCCAGGAGATCTTTCCTGACCTGGTTCTGTCATTCTGTGGTTCTGTGGCAGACACGTGCACGCCGTAAGTTGAGCCGTATGTTACCTACACACATACAAATGCACATAAACGTGAACGAGCAAGCTGGTTGTTTAAATATTTCATACATTATGTGCGTATGTATTTATATTTATCCCTTACAGACACACAAATAAAACACGCAGGGGTAAAACCGTCTAGGAGTGGAATCTGTGTCTGTAACGTGTCGGGGCACATAACAAACCAGAGCAGCTCAGAGGGGAACAGAGTGAATAAATTGTGTTTCTGAGTAACTTCTACGCTGTGGTGGGAGTTGATGGTGTTTGATAAAGTCAGGTTTGAGGGAAGGTTTTCTTATAAGTGAAACATCTCCTACAGACCTCGGGAGTTCTCACCAGTCCCTTCTTTCCTTGGTGCTCTAACAGTCTCTTTATTCACCTCCATATTCCTGGAAAACTGTTGAATCTCAGCGTCTTTGTCTGGATATCTGCCAGAAGCTGCGCTCAGGGACACGGGCCTGCACACACTCGGATTTTTTAGGTTTTTAACCCAGGCCCCAGATGTGACTGAACTGCAGGAGTCGGCAGATGGATTTCACTGCTCAGATCACAGAATCGTGGAATGGTCTGGCTAGCAAAGGACCTTAAACCTCATCCAGTGCCACCCCTGCCAGGGACAGGGACACCTTCCACCAGACCAGGTTCCTCGAAGCCCTGTCCAACCTGGCCTTGGGCACTTCCAGGGATGGAAGGCTGCTCTGGGCACCCTGTGCCAGGGCCTCCCCACCTCCGGATTGTTGCATGGGCAGAAGGGGGCAACTCTGACCTTTGGGGAACTCTGAGCCAGCAGCGACGACCAGAGGTACCTGCGGGCAGTTCCCTTTGGTACCATCAGGCTCTGTGGAACCATCAGGGGATGCACCAGCTGCCCACCCCTGCCCAGGCTCTCCTGAGGAAGGGCTGAGATTGTCCCTTCAGCACCTGACACGGCAGGGCTGCAGGTCAGGGTGATTCTGAGACCAACACGTGACTCTGCCTTGCCTGGAGAAGATCAAACGATTTTGGGTTTTCCCCAGGTCCCATCAGTTATGTGTTGCTTTTGCCCTGGAGCAGGAAGACTTTTGTCCTTGCTGAGCTTCGGGATTTATTGTCACATTGGACTCTCAAGCTGAGAATCTAATGAAGAAAATCGTGTTAGGAACCTAATAAATACGTCACGGAAGAATTGTGTGTTATTCAAAGATGAGCTATGTTGCAGCAAACCCTCTGGCTTGTAATCCAGGCACTCTGCGGCCTGGGTTTTGATCCTCTGGAAGGTGCAGGAAGACTGAAGTCACAAACATTTTTTTGCTTCAGTTAGCTCTTGTCTTGCACATTTGCTGCTTTCCCCCACCCACCCAGCAGGTCATTCTGTCACCGAGGGGCTCAGGGACCCTGTCAGCCTCTCCAGAATTGTCACAAGAAGTGAAGGAACCTGGATTGTGCCAAGGCTTGGAGGTTCATTGGATAATTCATGTTGGAAAGACTTCCGAAGGTCTCTATTCCAACCTCTGCCGCAAGGCAGGGCCACCTGGGAGGTCTCACAGCTTTGTCCAGCTGGGTCTTGAGAACTTCTGTGGATGGAGATGTGCAGCCTCTGGGCAGCGTGCTCCGATGCTTGATGGGGAAACATTTCTCATTTTATTCAGTCTAAACCTCCCTCGTTTCAACTTACACCTGCTGCCCGCCATCCTTCTTCCATGCTCTTCCATGCTCTTCCATGCTCTTCCATGCTCTTCCATGCTCTTCCATCTTCATGTGAAGATGACGGTCCAGCCTCCTCAATGCCTCCTGGAGGTAGGGGAAGGCAGCTGCTGGATCCCTGCAAAGCTTCTCTTCTCCAGGCTGAACGAGCCTCTTTCCTGGGTCTCTCATTCCAGGGCATTCTCCACCCCCGCCTGTCTCAGGGACATCCTGCGGAGCTCACTGGGGCAGGCACTGCCAAATTTCTGCCCGGGCCTCACTCCCCTCCCACTCTTGATCCCTGTGAAACACCCACCACATCCCGTGTGCCCCTCCCCTCCAGTTCGGACCCAGAGCCTTTCCCAGGCTCCTCCCCAGGGCTCTGAACCTGGGACACCTTGGGCTTTGCCTTGCGTGTGCCTGTCACCAGCAGGCGTCCCGGGCCCCGCACGGAGCCGGTGCTCGCGTGGGGTTTTGCTCATTTGTTCCGCCCCACCTGGCAGTCAGACTGTGAAATGAGCAGGGCTCGGGTGTGAGAACCACTGACAATCCGCCCTGGGAACCACCTTCTGAGCTGAGAGCAGGAGGGTCTGAGTGGCTGATTCTCCGTTCTACTGGAAATTGTGGAATCCCAGACTGGTTCGGACTGGGGGCCTTAAAGCCCATCCTGTTCGAGCAGCTGCCACGGGCAGGGACACCTTCCACTAGCCCAGGCTGCTCCAACCTGGCGATAAACACTTGCAGGGATGGGGTAGCCACAGCTTCTCTGGGCAGCCTGTGCCAGTGCCAACAAATTTTGCATTTGTTCCCAGTGTTGATTTCCTAAATAAGAAGTGTCAGGGTTAAACTTTCACAATTTTCACGCCTTTTGATCTCCAGCTGGCACAAAAAAGAAGGCTTGGCTTAGCAGCTTGGTCGTGGTTGGGATGATCATAAAAAAGGTGTTTGCTCACTCCACAGAGCATCTCAAACTCTGGAATCTGGGGACAACCGTGAAATAGTGGCACTCCCCAGGAATGTCCTCCTTTTCATTCGAAAGTCTTTCCTTTTTTTTTTTTTTCTCTTTTTCAAGAAAAAGTGTTCATCCTTCTCCTTCATTTTTGGGATTTAATGGATAAACAAGAGTGTAGCCGGATGTGCCCAAACGGCACGGGGATCCCTGCAGAGGCTGGTGGGGAGGTGGAGGGACGTGCAGCTCCTCTGCTCAGTGGAGAGTCCAGCTATGTGGAGTTTGTGTTGTTGGTTTGTTTTAGGTCTAGGCCATGTGAGAGCTGAGCTGGGATGGAGCATGACTCGCACAGCCCGTGGGAATTCAATGGCTCCTTCTATCAGCCTTCAGCTTTCCTCATGATGGGCATCCCGGGCCTGGAAGCCCTTCACCCCTGGATCTCCATCCCTTTCTGTGCCCTCTACCTCACTGCTCTCTTGGGGAACTGCGTGATCCTGTTCATCATCAGGAAGACCCAAAGTCTTCACGAGCCCATGTACTACTTCCTGTCCATGCTGGCGGTCACTGACCTGGGCCTGGCTCTCTGCACCCTGCCCACCACCCTGGGCCTCTTCTGGTTCAATGTGCGCAGGATTGGCTTCGACGCCTGCCTCACCCAGATGTATTTCATCCACATCCTGTCCTTCATCGAGTCCTCCGTGCTCCTGGCCATGGCCTTTGACCGCTTCATCGCCATCTCCCACCCCCTGAGACACCCGTCCATCCTGACCAAGACCACTGTCCTAAAGATAGGCCTGGCCATCGTGCTGAGAGGGATGGTCTCTCTCCTTCCCATTCCCTTCCTGCTCAAGAGACTGACCTACTGCGGCAAGACGGAGCTTTCCCACTCCTTCTGCTTCCATCCTGACATCATGAACCTGGCATGTGCAGATATAAAGGTCAATGTCTTCTACGGGATGATCATTCTCTTATCCACGGTGGGGATGGACTTCATCTTCATCGTGCTGTCCTACATCCTCATCATCAGAACCGTCGTCAGCCTCACCACCAGGGAGGAGTGTCTGAAGGCTCTGAACACCTGTGTCTCCCACATCTGTGCTGTGCTCGTGTTCTTCATCCCCATGATCGGACTGTCCATGATCCATCGCTTTGGAAAGGACGTTCCTCCCCTCGTTAACACTTTGGTGGCCTACACCTACCTCATCATTCCCCCCGCTCTCAACCCCGTTATCTACAGCATAAAATCCACCCACATCCGGGAGGCTTTGCTCAGGGCCCTGCGCAGGAAGCGGGGATCTGACTGGTAGAGTCCTCCACCAGTTCTGCCAGAAAGTGCTGATGGACTGGGTTCTCTGTCCAACCTCTGGGGCTGGGTTCTCTGTCCAACCTCTGGGGCTGGGTTCTCAGTCACAGCTCTGGGACTGGGTTCTCTGTCTGACCTCTGGGGCTGGGTTCTCAGTCACAGCTCTGGGACTGGGTTCTCTGTCCGACCTCTGGGACTGAGTTCTCTGTCCAACCTCTGGGACTGGGTTCTCTGTCCCACCTCTGGGGCTGGGTTCTCAGTCCTAGCTCTGGGGCTGAGTTCTCAGTCACAGCTCTGGGACTGGGTTCTCTGTCCGACCTCTGGGGCTGGGTTCTCAGTCCCAGCTCTGGGGCTGGGTTCTCAGTCACAGCTCTGGGGCTGGGTTCTCTGTCCCACCTCTGGGGCTGGGTTCTCTGTCCCACCTCTGGGGCTGGGTTCTCAGTCCTAGCTCTGGGACTGGGTTCTCTGTCCCACCTCTGGGGCTGGGTTCTCTGTCCCACCTCTGGGGCTGGTTTCCTGGTCAGAGCTGGGTGGCCTGGTCTCTTGGTGCTCCATCCATGCAGGTCACTGCCAGAAGAAAGAACTGCAGACTCACTGGGATGCTGTCCCCCAGCCCAGAGCTGTGAACTTTCATGGTATGTCCCAGCATGGTGCTTTCCTCCCCTCCTGCAGGCACCCTGAGATTAACCATACATCCAGGCTGAGCACAGAGCATTTTCACTGGGTCCTGTTGAGGGGCCCAGAGCACTCCCAGCCCTTCTCAGCCATCTTCTGTGTGTCTGGAGTACCGTGCCCATCCCCAGTCAGAAAACAGCTGCTTTTGCATCTCTTTTGGATGTCTTTGAGTTTTACCAGCTTGCCAAGTCTAATAAATGTCCCAGTCATTGTTCTGCATTGAATGGCATATGTGTGCAGCATCTGCAATAAAATCCATCTACTCGTTGTGAAAGGTCATGAGATTTGATGAAGCCTTTTTTTCTGTCTATATGATGCAGAAATATTCAGTTGGAGTTGCCTAAAATCTTCAGGGTGTGCTTCAGACGAGCAGGACTGTATGAGTCAGGCGTGTGTCTGGATGGGCTTGGGGGTCTGGTGGGGCTCTCTTGCAGAAGAAAGGGGGTTCAAATTCATTGTAGGAATGGCTCAACTTCCTGCCACTCAGGACCACGTGCTGCTACCTCCCATCTGAGGTCTGCTGGTGCTGGCTGTGCCATCAGAGGGATGGGAGGAGATCTCCAGGGGCACCCACAGGTGGGAGGTGACAGCATGTCCCAGCATCTCCTTGCTCTGATGGGGCCTGGCTCTCAGCCAGGCAGGCAGAAAGGTTTCATGGTTCTTCTGGCTCCTGTCCTCCCCAGACGGAATAAAATGTCCCCAAATCATAGAACAGAATCACAGAACCACTGGGGTCGGAAAGCCCTCCCAGACCTGTGACCGATCCCCACCTTCTCACTCAGACCAGAGCTCTGAGTGCCACGTCCAGCTGGGAATATTTCATTCCTCCAAACTGCAGAGCTGTAGTTCTGTTGATCTCAAACCATACTTTGGCCAGTCTCGAGCACAGTGGGGAATAAGAAGCAACAGTCAGTGTTTACCTTGGAAGGACGAAGCAGCAAAGGCACCGGGACAGGATCCCACCCCCGAACTGGCCTGGTTTCACTTCACCAGCCCAGTTCAGTGTCTTTCTACTCTGCTCCACACATGCAGTAGCTGGAGCCAAAAGAATGGAGAGAAAAAAGTAATGCAGAAACAGCTCCTTAAAAAAAACAGAAAGAGGGCAGGGAGGATTCCTAAGGGGAGGATTCCCAGGCCACTGTGTGCTCTGTGCTGTGCTCATTATCTCGCCGTGTCCCCAGGGGCCCTTGCCCAGGGTGAGGCACCAGCAGCCCCCGGGAGTTCAGCCTGGGGAGCAGCTCCCACTGGCACTGGGGAAGGGCAGAGCTCTGCTCAGATATCTCTGATCTAAACTGGAGCTTGCAGGGAGAATTAACATAAGGGAACAACATCCAGGAGAAAAGAGCTTTGCTGGAAGGAGGCCTGGCTGGCAGCATCCTCACACAGGATTCTGAAATTGATGATTGAGAATTTTGAGAAGATTCTGAGTCTGCTCCCGCTCTGAAAACTTCCAGAGTTCCTCCCTGGATGTCTGTGCTTCCTGGCTGCAGCTGTTCTCCAAAATGGCTCTGAAACAAAAGGCCCGAGGAGCCTCTGGCACAGTAAGAAAATGTTTGTGGGGGAGTTGGAGGGCAAAGTGTGAGGGATTTATCAGCACATCTGTCAGCACAGCTGGAGAGCAGGGTGGAGGGGCAATGAGAGAGGGAGGGATAAAGGTTGGGGAGAGAGGAAGGGGAAGGGAAAGGGAGAAGGGAGAGAAGGAGAAAGAAGGAAAAGAAAGATGGGAGAGCTGGGATTGTTCAGCCTGGAGAAGAGAAGGCTCCAGAAAGATCTTAAAGCCCCTTCTAGTGCCTAAAGGGGCTCCAGGAGAGCTGGAGAGGGACTTTGGAAAAGAGCCTGGAGTGCCGGGACACAGAGAATGGCTTCCCAGTGCCAGAGGGCAGGGCTGGATGGGATCTTGGGCAGGAATTGTTCCCTGGCAGGGTGGGCAGGCCCTGGCACAGGGTGCCCAGAGCAGCTGGGGCTGCCCCTGGATCCCTGGCAGTGCCCAAGGCCAGGCTGGACACTGGGGCTGGGAGCAGCCTGGGACAGGGGAAGGTGTCCCTGCCCATGGCAGGGGATGGAATAGGATAAACTTTAAGGTCCCTCCCAACCCAAACCATTCCATGGTTCTTTGATGAGGCGGGGATTGGTCAAAGGTTGGACTCAGTGGTCCTGGATTTCCAACCTCAGTGATTTTCTGATTCTGATATTCTGTGATTTACTGCTGGGGCTGCTGCCTGGATCCCCCTAGGAAAATAAATCTGCATTTACTGGTGCTTCAAAGACGTGGATCCAGTTTCCATCTCTACAGAAACCCAGGCCCTCACAGCACCCGCTCTGCCCACCAGCAATCCCAAATCCTGAGCTGCTTCTGAGAACCTGGGTGCCAGAGAGTCAGAGATGAACCGAAGCGTCAGGGATTGTTTCGGTGCCTGTCTCACAACCCCATTCCCTCTGGGAAATGGTCAGGGGGGCAGAGATTTTCCAGTGAGACTCAGGTGATTCCGTCAGGGCTGGCAGCTGAGGTGCCTCAGTGCCTGCTGGTGATCACTGAGGCTCCTTGTTCTTTCCATTTGTGTCTTAATTCAAGTGCCTGGCTGCCAACGTCATCCCTGGAATAGATTTCGGGCACAGTGACAGCAACAGTCCTCCCACGCTGTGTGTAAATCGGGTATAAAAAGCTACAATGTGAGTCCTACTTGTTGTACACCCGAGATGGAGAAGCCCCACATCAGGAGAATAAGGCCTGATGCTATTTTAGGCCTTCACCACAGATGTGCAATAAAACCTCCGTGTTCAACAACCCAACATTACTTATAAAATAACTCCATTAATAACCTGCAGAGCTTGCCATAAAACCACTTTGCATCACTGATTTGCATGGACTGGGCGTGAAAGGAATTAGCAGAGAGCTCGGGTTATGTGCTTGACCTTGTGCTGTCCACCCAGGGCGGGAGGGGTGGTGGGTTTATCCCAGCCCGGGTACAGCCAGGTACTGGCTTGGTGCCTGAAAACAGAAAGGTACCTAAAGCAAAGCCTTTTATGTATCTCCAGGCCATTATCCTTGGATCACAGCACTCCTGGAAAATCTACAGATACTGAATAAGGTGAATAATCTGATTTTTTTTTCCTACAGATATTCTGCTTTTTCCAAAGATGTTTTTCATAGGATGAAAATCCAACTTGTACGTGCAGAAAAAATGGAAAGATCGATGTCTGCCTGTGCCTGTGTGCTGCTCTGGGGAGGGCTGGGCCGTGGGAGGCAGCACTGCCATCTTCAGCCTCACTGAGCACATTTCTGACAGGGCACCACGGCACATATGGAAAACATCAAGCAGCACTGAAGTTTTACAGAAAGCACTGAAATTTTACAGAAAGCACTAAAAATCTGCTGGGTTTTCTGTTATTATTTTTAATTTTGTCCTTTAAAAAGAAAAGCAAACAAGTTCAGCTGATGGGTTTATTATTCAAAAGGTTGATTTTACGGTGTTCTGCCCTTTAGAGAATTCAGGCAATTCCTGTTCGAACTCAAATGTCAGCATTTTGTCACTGCATATGTTGTTGCATAGAGCCATAATGGGGTAAAAAACTGTGAGAGGAGCTCTCTGCACCAGTGTGGCAACTCTGAGCATGCCAGGAGTGGCCCTGTGGGATCCCAAGCCGTGGGAAAGGGTTTATGAAAAGTCCCGTTTGTGTTTCCCTTCCAGCAGGAAGCGCCCTGGCATAGCATGAGTGCCCCCGGCCCCGCGGGCCATGCCCTCCTCCAACAGCTCTGACCTCAGCCCGTCCTTCATCCTGGCCAGCATCCCGGGCCTGGAGGCCGCGCAGTCCTGGATGGCCATCCCGCTGTGCTCTGCCTACGTGCTGGCGGTGGCGGGGAACTGCGCGGTGCTGCTGGTGGTGCGCGCGGAGCCCAGCCTGCACGCGCCCATGTACTTCTTCCTCTGCATGCTGGCCGCCATCGACCTGGCCCTGGCCACGGCCACCGTGCCGCGCATCCTCTCCTTCTACTGGTTCGACAGCAGGGAGATCAGCTTCGGCGCCTGCCTGCTCCAGATGTTCCTCATCCACACGCTCTCGGCCATCGAGTCCACCGTGCTGCTGGCCATGGCCGTGGACCGCTATGTGGCCATCTGCCACCCGCTGCGGCACGCTGCCGTCCTCACCAACGCCGCCACGGCCAAAATCGGGCTGCTGGCCATGGCCAGGGGAGTGCTCTTCTTCCTGCCTCTGCCTCTGCTGCTCCTGCCGCTTCCCTTCTGCGGCTCCCGGGTGCTGTCCCACTCCTTCTGCCTGCACCAGGACGTGATGAACCTGGCCTGCGCCAACACCACCCCCAGCGTGGTGTACGGGCTCACTGCCATCCTGCTGGTCATGGGGCTGGACGCCGTCCTCATCTGCCTCTCCTACATCCTCATCCTCAAGGCCGTCCTGCGCCTCGCGGCGTGGAGGGAGAGGCTCAAGGTGTTCAGCACCTGCATCGCCCACATCTGCGTGGTGCTGGCCTTCTACGTGCCCCTGATCGGGCTGTCTGTGGTGCACAGGTTTGGGAAGAACCTGGCTCCGCTGGTCCACATCATCATGGGCAACATCTACATCCTGGTGCCCGCTGTGCTCAACCCTATCATCTACGGGGTGAGGACCAAGCAGATCCAGAGGAGGATCCTGAGTTTGATTCATGTCAGTGACAGAACTCCCCGGTGACCTGAGCTCGGCCCCTGTCCCATGTCCTCACACCAGCTCATCTTGTTTTACACTCGGAGTCTTTGGTGCAGGACTGTCCTCTCCGTGTGCTCTGTGGTGCTGCCAGCAGGCAAAAGCTGATTGGAAATTCCTTATTGGAAACTCCTGATTGGAAACTCCTCATTGTAAACTCCTTCTGAGAGTGTTTGCTCTCACCAAACTTAGAGAGAAATCACTGCAATGACCTAAAGCCGAGCCCAACCTGGCAGGTTCTGCAAGGGAGGAAAAGTGGCTCAGCAAACTTATAAAGATGTCCCAACATTGCTACTCTTGGTTCCCATCCCGTCTCTGACCGTGGCAGAGCAGAGCAAATGCTGGATGGTTTGGGATGGTTTAGTTAACTCATCGTTTTCACATGGGGCACATTCACATTCAAAAATTTTTGCCAGAAAATTTGCAGGTAGCAGCATTCTCTAAGTAAAATAATTACAGGACACCTGTCCAAAGTGACATTGCAGATGCAGAAATGCATTTCAGAAGAAGAACCTTCACCTCTGTGGTCTTGTTCTGACCTGTTGTGTGCTCTGTCAAGACCCCTCAACCTCCTCATAGCAGATGCCGTGGAAAAACTTCAGACTCAGAGTTACTGGTAGCAATTGTAAAAATAATTTAAATTAATAATCATATTCAATAAAATAAAAACATCTCAAGGGAAAAAAATAAGCAAGTTATAAATGTCAGTGATGATTCCAAGCTGAAGGAAGTCTGATTTCCAAGCCAAGGTGTTTCATACCTTTGATTCCACACTAGGAATTCCTAAAAAGTCCTGTCACTGGGACCACTGAACAGTCTGGCACCATCCTCTGGCACCTCTTGAAGAGATTTATATGGATCTCAGTGTTCTCATTACCATGAATTGTGGTTCACTCTCAAGGTGAGAACAGGGATGTGCTTGCAGTTCCCACTGCAGCAGCCCCTGGGACCCCTCCAGGAGAGGTGCCAGGGGTGAGTTCCCGTTTGATCCAGGTGGTTTTGCTGCAGGAGGGGGTGGCACAAAGCCCTGCCCAGACCTTTCTCAGGGAGCTACAGCAGCACCGGTTTGATCTGCGCTCCCTCAGGAGGCCCAGGTGCTCTCAAACACCAGTGTCTTCATCAGTATCACAGGATCCCAGGACCCCTGAGGCTGGAAAAGCCCTCCCAGCCCAGCCAGGCCCAGCTGTGCCCGATGCCCACCTTGGCCCCAGCCCAGAGCACTGAGTGCCACCTCCAGGCACTGCTTGGGCACCTGCAGGGATGGGCACTCCAAACCTCCCGGGGCAGCCCCTGCCGAGGCCTGAGCTCCCTTTCCAGGAGGAAATTGCTCCTGGTGTCCAAGCCGAGCCTGCCCTGGCCCAGCCTGAGGCCGTTCCCTCTCCTCCTGTCCCTGTTCCCTGCGAGCAGAGCCCGACCCCCCCGGCTGCCCCCTCCTGTCAGGGACTTGTGCAGAGCCACCAGGGCCCCCCTGAGCCTCCTTTGCTCCAGGCTGAGCCCCTTTCCCAGCTCCCTCAGCCGCTGCTCAGGCACTGACTCTCCGTGGCAGAGCACAGGTCCAAGGGCTGCACTCGGGTCTCCTGTCCGTGATTTTGGATGAGGGATCTCACCAAAGACCCTGTCCATGATTTTGGATGAGGGATCTCACCAAAGACTCCATTGCATGTCAGGGCCTCCAGTGGCTGCAGTGTTTGCTGGAGTTTGGTGCAGTTTCTTCCAAGTGCCAACAAACTCTGAGAGTAAAACAGGTCTCATTTTTGTAGTCTGTGCTGGTACAGCTTCAGTCTTGGTATAACATTTTCTGCTAAATTCAACCTCAATTTATTTCAAAATAAATAGTTTAATTTAGGCGAGTTACAAACAGTTCTCACCTGGGACTTCGAGGCAATTCTGTCCCCTGACATTTTTGGCATATTCTGGTTTAACAGAGCTTAGAAGGGTAAAAAAAAAATTCATAAAAATGAAAACAATCTGCACCTGCCTAATGTGATTTGGGAAATGTGAAAGAATTTTTTGGAGGCATTATAGGTCTAAACCCTTTTCAGGTAGCCATGGCACTGAGAAATGGCTCCTGCTCATTCCCCATATGTTTCTTTTTTTCCTCTTGTGCTGAGAAAAAAAATTAATAAAGAAAAATAAATGAACCACCTTGGAAATGCTGTATTGTATTTCTCAGAGAAATTTTCTCTTATTTATTTCTCAGAGAGTTAATAGAGCCTTGGAGCAGGAAGGCATGATGGATTTCTCCTGGGTGCAGATAAAAACTCACTCGCGTCTTGTTTTCCAAAGTTTAGTGGTGGAGTGTTGCTGTTTTGGGGAACAGAACATGCTGGAACCTGGCTGTTTCCTTGGCACGTGTCTTTGCCAATGGAAATAAAAACCACTTTCCTTCTGGAATGTCCGGTGCTGAGGCCCCAGGCCACCTCTCCTGCAGCAGAAGGAAAACCTCAGCCAGGACATGGGGACACCCAACCCACATCTCCTCCATGAGCAGGGCCAGAGCCAGAGGTGGGGATGGTCGGGCATGGCTGGAAAGAGTTGGGTTCGCTTGACTGAAAAGGGAAGGGTTGAGACAAGGAGAGGGAGGGAAGGCAGGATGGGAGAGGAGGGAAGAGGGCTGGGAGTCACAGGAGCCTGGAGCGTGCAATAGAGGCACTGAGGGGGTTAAGGACTGCCGCCTTCGCTGCCTCGTGTCGCTGATCACGCTTGAAGTCGCGGGGGAGATGCAGAGCTCCCTGCTGGGACTGATGTGCCAGGCAGAAAAACATCCCTGGTCCCTGCGGAGCAGAGTCCCTGCTCGGGGCCTGCGGAGGCGGGGGGTTCAGGGCTGGGGTAGAGATTTACTGCTCTGCTCAAAGGGCTTTGGTGCCACCGCTCCTCCGGCAGCCCCGCTCCCGTCTCCCGCTGCCTTTGCCTGGGAACTCTGTTCCCCGTCCCTGTGCTCTCCACAGAAGAATGAGGTTGTAGGTGGAGCACCATCAACAGAGGCAGCTGCCAGGAAGGAGGTGAAGAAGAAAATTGTCAGGACTTTCGATTCCTGGGATGTTTAAAGCCACATGGGAAAAAATGGGGAATGTCCTCAGAGTGCAGGTGACCCGCAGCCCAAAGTACCTGTGAGGTTTCCAGCACGGCCCTGACAGCCCCAGCTCCAGCTGGTGATGGGTGGCCGTGCTGGGACGGGCTGGGATGGCCGCAGGGTGACCTCTATCTCCACATGCAGCGGGAACAGAGCCCAGCTCAGCTGCATCAGAGCCTCGGGGGGAAAAGCCTGGTCCTGTTCCGGGACACTGCTCATCCCTCTGCTACCTGCAGGTGCCCATCAGCTCCAGGACAGCTTCCAGAGGCTCCTGTCAGGCCAGGGACATCAGCCTGATCTGCGCAGCAGGGCTCTTCAAGGAATCCTTTCTCCCAGGTATCAGGGAAAAGCGAGCTGGGCGATGCGCAGGGTCTGAGCGAGTCCCAGTCCCTGGGGGGAGAACGGGCAGCACTGGAGCACGGCCCTGTGGGGCAGGGGGAGGGGCTCTCACGTACGGTGACACTGGCACTTTTTGCCCTGAAATCCGGTGTTTCTTGGCCAAGACGAGCACTTGGCACCTCAGTTTACACTGAGGAGCAGCACGGTGCCGTCAGTGTCCTTAGAGCTCCGGGGCTGGTGACAAGGATCCATCTGCCCACTAAACACACTTCAGGAAGGTTTACTGCAGACCTCTGGTCTGCTGGGCTGGACACCCTTTGGACACTGGACAGCAGGATGAGTGCACCTCAGGCAGTCTTCCTGTTCAACTTATCCAGGAGGAGTCCAGTGTGCTCCAGAAGAGCCAGGAGGGACAGGACACTTCCCGTGGAAGCTGCCAGGACATTTATTTCACAGGGGCTCTCCTGGCCCAGTGCCAGCAGCTGCCAAAGGCTGTGGGGGAGATCTGAGCTTCCAGACCCACCGTCACACCAGTCTCTGCTGCTGGCCAGGTCACTTCAAGAGTGCTTGATGCTTTTTTTCCCCACAGGACAGAAAGCCCTCAGCAGAGGCAGGAGCCAAGAAGGGTCCATGTCTCTGAACTCTACTGCCTTCTCCCACCCTCCCTATTTCCTCCTCATTGGCATCCCTGGGCTGGAGGAGGAGCAGTTCTGGATTGCCTTCCCGTTCTGCATCATGTACGGCATCGCCCTGCTGGGGAACTTATCCCTTCTCCTCATCATCAAGGCAGAGCCCAGCCTGCACGAGCCCATGTTCCTCTTCCTGGCCATGCTGGCCTTCACTGACCTGGTCCTGTCCACCTCCACACTACCCAAAATACTCAGCATCTTCTGGCTGGGCTTCAGGGAGATTGGGTTTTCCTCCTGCCTCACTCAGATGTTCTTCATCCACGTCTTCTCCACGGTGGAGTCAGGCGTGCTCACAGCCATGGCCTTGGATCGCTTCGTGGCCATTTGCTGCCCGCTGAGGCACTCCAGCATCCTCTCAGTGCCCGTGGTGGTGGCCCTGGTGAGCCTGGTGCTGGTGCGGGGGGTGCTCCTGGTGGGCCCCACGTGCTTCCTGGTCCACCAGAGAGACTTCTGCCAGCACCACGTCATTGCCCACTCCTACTGCGAGCACATGGCCGTGGTGAAGCTGGCCTGCGGGGACAGCAGGGTCAACGTCCTCTATGGCCTCTTCGTGGCTTTCCTGGTGACAGGGACTGACCTGGTGCTCATCTCCGTGTCCTACGCCATGATCCTGCGCGTGGTGGCGAGGCTGCCGTCCAGAGAGGCCCGGCTGAAAGCCTTCAGCACCTGCACGTCCCACATCTGTGTCATGCTGGCCTTTTACACCCCTGCCCTCTTCACGTGCTTCGCCCACCGCTTCGGGCAGGGCATCCCTCCCCCCGTGCACATCATGGTGGCCAACCTGTACCTGCTCGTGCCCCCCGCACTGAACCCCATTGTGTACGGGGTGAGAACAAAGAAGCTCTGGGACAGGGTGGTCATCCTCTTCCAGCACAAGGGAGCCTGACCCAGATGGGCTCGACTCGATCATTGTAAAGGTCTTTTCCAACCTTTATGATTCTGTGTGTGCCTCAAACTGTGCTCAGAATTTACTGCAGCTGCAGGTAAACAATGAGAGATAACAGTGGGACGGTTCAGGGAGGAACATCCCTCCCTACCTGCAGTTTAAGAAATCCATTCTTGCAGAAATCACTTGATTCTCTCCTCTGTCATCACTGTCCAGGAGGTTTCACTCACTGTGTGATGAAATTTGGCATAAAAATATTCAGTCTGACTTCTACACCACTGGGAATGCAGCATTCACGTCTCCCAGCAGTTAAACTCCTCACTGCTAAAATCCTTTCACTGCTAAAAAAAAATCCTCTCCTCACTAATTCTTTTCACTATAAGGCTGAGTAGTTCTGAAAGACCTTCCTGCAGCAGATTTCATCTTACAAAGAGGGGTCCTGGACTGTGTGATGGCACTTAAAAACCCTGTAGAAGTGTCACTTGGGGATATGGGTTTGTGGTGGCCTTGGCGGTCTTATGTTTATGGTTGGATTCAATGACTTTAAAGGTTTTTTCCAACCTCAGTGACTCCGTTACTCCTTGGGAAGGTGCTCAGATGGGAATGGTGGCCATCCTCACAGAAGAACATGGGTAGAATTCAGTTTTAAGCATTAACCCTGTTTTTGAAAAGAAGGCAAAAACGACAACAATCGTGCGCTGGCAGATTCCAAATGTGCTGTGTAAACACAGAGCCTTCCCCAGAGATCAGAAATCCTTGCTGCTGCCATTCTTTGGAGTGACCTGTCCCGGGGAGCTCATCACTCCCTGGGCTGGACTGCACCCACCCCACCCCGCTCAGCTGAGACCCCACAGCAGAGCTGCCCCAGCCCTGGGCCCAGCACAGGCGGGACGTGGAGCTGCTGGAGAGAGGCCAGGGGAGGCAGTGCCACCCAGTGCCACCCCTGCCATGGGCAGGGACACCTCCCACTGCCCCAGGCTGCTCCCAGTCCCAGTGTCCAGCCTGGCCTTGGGCACTGCCAGGGATCCAGGGGCAGCCCCAGCTGCTCTGGGCACCCTGTGCCAGGGCCTGCCCACCCTGCCAGGGAACAATTCCTGCCCAAGATCCCATCCAGCCCTGCCCTCTGGCACTGGGAAGCCATTCCCTGGCTCCTGTCCCTCCAGCCCTTGTCCCCAGTCCCTCTGCAGCTCTCCCCCATCCTGCACCATCGCTCTCTCCTCTTGGTGCATTCTCTCCTTCTTGTCCCCACAGAGGTCTCCCAGGAAAGTTTCCTCCTGCCTGAACTCCCTTGCTGAGGCAATAAACCAACACCACGTTCCCATCCTGCTTTGACACCATTCCCAGTCCTGTTTAGCTCCTGGTGCCGGCCCAAGGCAGCCCCACAGCAGCAGCTCCCGCTGGACACCGGGGTTCCCCCTTAGGAGCACGTTGGCATCATCCCCTTTGGCACAGCAGAGCAGCCAAAAACAACAATAAAAAGAAGCACCAAGTGAGCCTGGGAGTCCTGGGGGACCTTGTGGAGGGGGATATGAAGACATTCACTGCAGCCTGGAAGGAAGATGCTCAGGCAGCTCCTGTTTGGGTACGGATACAGAAATATCCATTTCAATTTAAGGCAAAGAGATCTGGGCTTTTCTGGGCTGCTTTTCACATGTCAGCTCTAAATATCAGCTCACTGTGACAGTGCTGCTGTACACGGTGATGATCAGTTTGAAGGGGAGGGTGCCCATGTCATGAAGAGCTTGTTGCCCTCAGACCCTGTTTTCTTGCCAGTGAGACCTGTACACACCATTTATCCAGCCCGGGCAGACCAGGCGTGACACAAACTGCCTTTGGCAGTGCCAGATGTGCTGTGATGTGGTTGATGGGTCCTGGCAACCAAGTGAAAGTCTGTTTCCTACAGAGCAGGGACCTGCACCCAGGTGAGGGGCCAGAAACCCATAAGGAAGGACAATTCTTGCCCATGGTTCAGCTTGGCCAGGTGGGTAAGAAGGACTGAAATCTCCTCTTCCCAGCATGCTGGAGTAGTTCCTGGGCAGCACGGGGAGCTGCCGGAGCTCTCCCCTCCAGGAGAGGGTGATGTGGTTATTGTTGACTTCATTCATGCTGGAAAACAGCACCT
This sequence comes from Dryoscopus gambensis, assembly GCA_013389985.1. NCBI lineage: Eukaryota > Metazoa > Chordata > Aves > Passeriformes > Malaconotidae > Dryoscopus > Dryoscopus gambensis. Next base: position 61,602 of record WEIT01021994.1, read on the forward strand.
GAGTTTGTACATAGAGGCAAGTCCCAGTCCAAAATCTGCCCCCCTTGGGCTGGCAGATGTTCACAGCGCTGCGTTTTGGCATCCACAAGCTGCTGGGTGCTTGGCAAAGCATTGCTGCACTGCCCGGGCTCTCAGCTGTGCTCAGCTCTGAGATGCAGGAACTGCCTGGCACAAAGGCTCTTCCCTCAGGCCTCTGCTGCCAAGGTTATTTTTAGAGAAGGAAAAGATCATCAAGCCCGAGATTTATTCACAGAAAGAAGGAAAAAAGAGGTTCAAATGATTTAAGATAATAATAAGAATAACAGTGACAAAAATAGGTCTAAGATGAGGATGGGGCTCCCAGCCAGCAGAGGAGATGTGCTCTGCAGCACCAGCACAGTGGGGATTCAGGAATCTCCTCCCTAAAGCGCTGAATCCACGCTCAGATCTGTAGGTGAGGGGGTCACGGGGCGATGTCCAAGCCCAGTCCTGGTACGTGCATGGGGCTCCTCCTCTCGCTCTGCTCCCGGGCCTGGGAAAGCCGGAGCAAGGCCCCGCGAGCTCCCTCCCGACTGCCAAGCCCAGAGGCCTGAGGGAAGTGCCTTTGTGCAGAATCACACCCAAAACGGGGTCAGGGGCTCTCAAAATGAGCGGCCTTCATGTGCCCTGGGTGTTCAAGCTCCTGTCACCCAGGAGATCTATTCCAGCCAGAGCCTGGAGCAGCGGCTCAGGTCACCCTAAAGCAGGAGCTGGGGTTGGTTTTGTGGAACCACGGAACAGTTTGGCTTAGAAAGGACAGGGACACCTTCCACCAGACCTGGCGGCTCCAAGCCCCGTCCAGCCTGGCCTTGGACACTTCCAGGGATGGGCACTCTGGATTTCACCCCAGAATATCCTGTCTTCTCCCCATACCTCCCTCTGCTTTGATTTCCATGTATTTGAATGGGATTGCTTTGGCACGAGGTTAGAAAACAGAGTCAAAGCAGTGCCGTGCCCTGAAAAGAGACCAAAATTATTGCTGCCAGTGCTGGGTGCAGCCAAGGGCCAGTGTCTTCCTCACTGTGCAGCATCCACCCCCCAGGAGGGGCTAGGAACAGCCAAAATAAATCCTGGTGCCCTCTTTCCCTTACATAAAGTTGTCACTGCTGAGAACAGCCTGGGAATCCTAAAGGGGCACATCAATCCCCAAGGGGCATCTGCTGAGAATACACAGGAAAATAACAAAATGCACCTTGAACTTTGCTGGTCAGACCAAGCACTGACTGCTCCTCAGCGCTTTGCCTGACAGGATCCCGCCGGTGAGACCCAAACACCAGGCACCCTCTTCCTCAGGCTGAGACCCCTCCAAGGGTTTTGGGGCCGAGCGCCGGCTTTGACATTTTCATGAAATACCCATGAGGTTTCCCAGACCAACAGAAGCGTTACACACGGCCACCAGCGCCCAGCAGGAGTGAGGCTGGCTCGCGTGGGGCTCGAGACCCCAGTGGTGCCCTACCCCAGCCTCGGGGGGCTCTGGGTGTGCTGGGGCTGCACAAAGCTCGTTGCAGCAGAAGGAAGCACCTCTGCTGTGTGGAACCGGGGCTTTAACAGCCCTATAAAAACACACAAGGCAGTTGTAACCGGCCCAGGGCCTGCCCTGGTGTCCTGTGCAAGCTCTGGGAGCTCCCCGTGCCCTCCATGCACTCACTGGTGACAACGCAGAGCAAAGCGAGTCCTACAGCAATCCCAGTTTCCTCCATTCCCCCTGAAAAGGGATTTCATTAGAAGCATTGGGTCACAGGATTTGGGACGTGCATGCCTGTGGGGGTCCCTCCAGCTGGAGCCACTGTCACACAGAGCCCACAGCGTGTCCCAGCCCATGGCACAGCGGTGGAACAAGAGGAGCTTTAAGGGCCCTCCCAACCCAAACCATTCCATGGTTCTGCCGGTCCTCCTGTGCCCCACCTGCACCCTTTGCTATCTCTTATCACCCTTTTCAGTGGAAGGAAAAGGGGAAAAGGCTGCAGTTGTCTCCCTGCTTTGTGCCCGTGCAGCACCTGGCACTGTGGAACTGTGCTCCCAGGAGCGACAGAAACAGCAGCAATTACCAGAATTTATCTGTCACCCACGCGGGCCCCTGAGGACACAGGTCACTCCTACAGGTCCAAGGCACTGGCAAACCCAGAACCTTTTGTTTCCCTTCATTTCTGAGTTTATTCACTATTCCAGTTGCTGCTGCCATTGCTGTAACCCCAGCTGGTCCCGGTGCCAGGCATTTCAGTCGATATTTATTAGGAAAATACACAGCAACTATAATTCTTATCAGGAATGTTGTTATTGCAGCTACAGCTGTGAGGAAAATTAGGCAACATGTGCACAAATCCAGTGCTTGTCTCTCCTACAGAACTGTCAGCCCAGGGCTTGCCACCCAGCCCACAGAGTCCTCAGGGAAAAGCTGTGCTCTGTGGAATACAAATCATAACAGAAAAGAGATGCTTAAAGGGCTCAGGCTTTGAATGCCTTTGGGGTTGTAAGGAAAAAATTAAAAGTAAGTTATTAAATGCCCCTCAAGCTGACACTAATGAGCTCCTGGCTTGCCCACTGCTCTTTTTGGGGGCTGATGTGGGAGAAGTTAAACTTTTCCAGCCCCCAGCATTCAAGGAATTCACACTCAATCTGTCTGTGTAAATAGGGAACTTGGCATTGTTTAATTGACGACTAAACTCAGCATGCCATGAGAAATGGAATTGGTGTATCTTCAACTGCCCCACATCTCAGACAAAGCTCCAGACATCTGCGCCTCCGCTCTTCACTTCAGCAGCTCAGTAATTAGCCTGATCAGTTAAATTAGCAGGCAGCTCTCCAGCGTGCTCTGTGGCCTCCAACATGAAAATACAGATTTAAGTGTTCGAATCTGGGTGTGCCAACTTGGACGTGCAGTGCATCCTCATCCTCTGCAGCACCCCACAGAAATAAGTAGATGGATTTATTCACTCTGTGCATCACCCACTGTGCTTGGTAAAAATGGGTAAAAACTGGGACAAGTCACATCCTCCCCGCGCGGGGCTGCCCCGCAGGGCGGACATCCTGCCCCCATGCCCGTCCGCGGAGCTGCTCACCCGGACTGCTGCGCGGCGAGACACAGGCAGCAACACCCCGCACCCGCTCCTCCCGCGGCCCTTTCGTTGTGTCCTGGAGGGGCTCGGCAGCGCTGGGTGTGCAGGGCCGGGGCGAGTTCCCGCAGTGCTGCCGTGCTGAGCGGGAGCGGCGGTTGTTCCGCGCCCAGGGATGCTCAGCTCCTGCCCGACGGAAGAGCCTGTGCGCAGCGCAAGCCCTGCTGGGCTGTGGTTTGTGTTTCCCAGGTGCCACTGCCAGGCTCCCAGTGGGTCCAGAGGAGCTGGGTCACCACCTCCAGTCATGCCCAGCACGGCTGACCAGGCGGGGATCATCACAGGCTGGACTCTATCGTCTCGGAGGGCTTTTCCAGCTTCAGTGAGTCTGGGATTCTGGTCAGTCTTTCAGCGCAAAAGCCTCACGCTCCCCTCTCCGTGTGCTTGACAAGATTCAAGTTTTCCCACGGCAAAACTTTGGGGAGAGAGGGCTGGGGAAGGGCTGAGGAGAAGGAGGAGCGGGGTGACCTGTCTGCACTGCGGCCGTCACCTGACCTGGGCAGAGAAAGATTGAGGGAGACGCGGTAAAAACGCTGCCAGCAAAGCCGGACGGCAGAAGGCTCTGGTCTCTGAAGTCACGGTGGGCCAGGCAGTGAGAATGCCTGCACTTCAGGCAGGACTTTGGGGTAGGAAAGAGAAACTCAGCAGCAGCTCAGAAATGTGACTCCTGCACGTGTCTGGTTCTCTGCTGCAGAGAATTTGGGCTCGAAGGGCACTGACAGAGGGGGGAGGAGGCAGGGGGGCGGAACAAAGGAAAGATGAGGCAGATCAGCTCTGACAAGTCCCTCTGGGGTTTCCAACCTTCCCCTCTCCAAAGTCACCAAGGGATCAAAAACCTTTTAGCATCCACGTGCTATTTCTGAGGGGCTTTGCGGCACCGCTGCAGTTGCCATGACATCAGATCGTGGCAGTGACACAGGGAAAAGTCGTGATCCCGTTCCCAGCCAGCCCTTGCACAGGGGCTCACGGAAGAGAGCAGGAGGGCTGGTCCCACCCCTGCCGTCTCACCTGTTGCTTTGGCCACATGGATTAAGCCCATCTTAGGAAATCTGCAAGGATCCCTTTGTGCCACAAGCAGAGAGATTTTCTGTCCAAACATCCCTGTGACGCAACACCCGGCATCACAAACTGCCCGAAGCAGCCACCGCAGGAGCATGGATTCCTCAGGCAAGTTGGGAATTTCCACTGTGGTTCCTGGAGAAAACAGCATCTTTATTTACCTCTCCAGAGCAATGAAGCACCTTTTAAGCATCAGAGCAAGTACGCTGTCAGGCCCCCTCCTTCCAGCAGTGTCCAGCACAGCAGACACGTCCCTGGGGCAGCTCAGGAGGTGACTGCATTCCAACCCCACCAGCTTGGGCTCCTGAAATGCTCCATGAGCTGCCACTCCTGACAGAATTCCCTCGGGAGGTGTAAAATCGTGCCTATAAATACATGATAAATAACCCCGGCAGGGGCAGCACAGAGCTGCTTAAAGAGTATTTTTGGCTTGTGCTGAGAAGTGAACTGGGGACTTTATCTGCTCCTGCAATGTTGATAAGTGTGGGGATAAGGCCAGATAAAAATAATTACACCTGATAGTCCCCTGGTTCCCCTGCTCCTGACTAACATTTGAATAAGATTTCCTCAAAAGACGCTGGAAGTTGCAATCAGCACAGATTTGGTTCAGGTGTGGTTTAGAAAAGATTGAAAACTCCTGAGTCCCTCTGAATTGCATCACGCAGCTCTGGAATGGTGGGAAGTTCACCCCAGCAGGATGATGGATTGTCTCTTGTCTCACAGCACCACAAAACTTTGATGAATGAGCTGCACATGGTGCTGCTTGGGAAAGAAAGGAGGGGAACGTCCGCAACAACAGCAGAGAGTAATGACTGGGCAGATTTCAGGAGAGGAGGATTGCTCTTTGGCAAAATGGGTAGGGAAAGGCACTGGGAAATAGTCTTAAATTATAGAAATCATACTTGTGATCTGTGCTTGTGATTCCTCAGCCACTGGGAGACGACACCTTGCTGTGGGCTGACCCTGGCTGGGTGCCAGGTGCCCAGAGTCACGCTCTCACTCCATTTCTCACTGGGACAGGGGACAGAATGAGATGGAGAAAAAGCCAGCAGGATTGATGCCTTAGGTTTTAACTTTTATATTTTTTCAAATTCTCTATTGCCCAGTGTGTAGCTCTGAAGTCTCTTGTAGCTTGTTAGATGCTCTCTCAGGCCAGACTGACACAACAAAGCTGCTCTGAGCTCGCTGTCCAAGGACACTCAGACTGTCCCAGGCCCAAAGCTGTGAGCCAGGGCCTCTAGAGAGGTGGGGAAATTGAAGAAAGCTAAACTTTTAATTGGTGAATTTATGCTGATATGCAAATGGACCAAACCTATAACAGTGTGAGGAACTCGTGCCCTGCCGTCCATCCTGGGGTGCATTTTGGAAGCAGCCTCTGGCTCCCCAGGGTGCGCCTTTGAAGGCCTTTCAGATAAATCTCTGCCTTTATTCCCTCACTCCTGTCTGGGCTCTGTTTCTAGGTAGCCGGACAAGGCATCAGGATGAGGTAAGGCAGTTTTATTACAGCAAAAAGAAAGAAATGAGCAGAGATCTGTGCACGCAAGAGCTAAAGAGGAAAAAAAGGAAATCAGTCTCTGCTTCGCATTGGCAGCGATGCGTGGACACTTCCTGGCAAGCAGGGCTTCAGCACGCGGAACAGTTCCTCCTCTCTTCCTTAGAGTATAGATCTGAGCTGATGTCATATGGTATGGAATATCCCTTTGGCTGATTTGGGCCAGCTGGCCTGGCTGTGTCCCCTCCCGGGATCTCACCCGCTCCCATCCCCTTTGGTGGGGGAAGGAATGTCAGAGGGACAGGGCCGCTCGGCAGGAGCCAAAACCCTGCTCTGCTATCAGCACCCGTCCAGCTACCAACGCACAGCACAGCACCGTGAGGGCTCTGAGCTTTGCCTCTGTCAGACCCAACACACGCCTCTCCTCTGGAGCCCACCGTGAAAATCCCAGACTGGTGTGGGTGGGGAGGGACCCTAAAGCCCATCCAGTGCCACCCCTGCCCTGGCAGGGACACCTCCCACTGTCCCAGGCTGCTCCCAGCCCCAGGGTCCAGCCTGGCCTTGGGCACTGCCAGGGATCCAGGGGCAGCCCCAGCTGCTCTGGGCACCCTGTGCCAGGGCCTGCCCACCCTGCCAGGGAACAATTCCTGCCCAAGATCCCATCCAGCCCTGCCCTCTGGCACTGGGAAGCCATTCCCTGTGTCCTGTCCCTCCAGCCCTTGTCCACAGTCCCTCTCCAACACCTTCTGAACCTCCCAGGGGTCTGAGTTCAGACTTTCTCCTGATCAGGTGCTCTCACAGGAGATGGTGCATCCCCAGGCCAAGAGATGGGCACAGCAGTTCCGTGAGGGCAGCAGCACCTTCATTAGGGAATTGTGTGCTCCGGATACTGCTGGCTTCACCTTAGCCCACATTACTGCAGAGCTGGGAGAACAGATTTGGACAATGCTCTTGGCACGTGGCGGGATTTTGGGGCTGTTCTGTGCACGGCCAGCAGCTCGACTCGATGATTCTCACGGGTCCCATCCCACTCAGGATGTCCTGTGACTCCACGGTTCCCTTTGCAACGCCCCCGTTCCCACAGCCCTCCCGGTGCCAGCCGGCCCCGAGCTCCTCTGCCAGCCCCCACACGGGCAGCGACGGGAGAGCACTGCGGGATCTCGCTCTGCCGCAGCCCCGGGACACCGGGCATCCCCCGCGTGGGTGGCACCGCGTCCCCAGGGCGGCCCGGCCCTCCTCCCCAGCACGGACACGGGACACGCCGCAGGTGAGCTGCTGAAGGTTTATTTGGTGGTCAGGGGCTCCCAGCGGGCAGCTCCCCGTGCTCGGGGGCTGGCGCTGGGCCGGGGCTCCTGCTCTGCCCGGGGTGCTCAGTGGTACCTGTGGGCCAGAGCGTGAGCCACGACACCCACGAGCTTCTGCCAGGCGAACTGGCACGCAGGGGTGAAATCCCTGCCGAAGTGGGAAGCCAGGACAATGATGAGGATGTCTCCAAGGAGCTGGAGGAGAAAGGAGGACAGGCAGGGTCAGGGTCAGTGCTGCTGGGAACTGCTGGTCAGTCAGAGCTGAGCAGGGAGCTCGGGACATCGTGGCCGGACCTGCTGCCACCAAGGCTCTGTGGTCACTGGAGCCCCCTCCACCACCCTCCTGTGTCCTGCCGTGCCTTTGGCTCCAAACAGCTTCTCCTTTATGTCTCCCTGGCTTTTCTGCTGCAGATTTTCCCCCTCCCCAGTCCCTCTCCTTCCTGTCCTACCCCCCCAGAAACACCACCTGCAGCCCACAGGTTTCCTTCCCCGACTTCTCCCTGAGGCGAATTTGCCCTCCTGAAAGGATCTCACACACTGCACACTCCTTTTCCTCCTCAGCCCCTGGTCTGTGAGCGGGCATGGCTCACTCCCTGTCCCCTGAGGCAACAGAATCCTCAGTCTTTCCACAGAAAGCTCTGGGTTTTGGGAAAATAATATTTGTTTCATTCTTAGAAATAAAACAAAACAAAACAAAACAAAACCAGAAAGAAGGAACCTTGAACTATTTCTCCATTTTTGGAATGCTAAAGCATTTGGCCTGAGACCCACCCTGAAAGACACTCTTTTTTTTTCTTTTCTTTTTGTCTTTAGACATAAATGAATGGAATGATCCATTTTTAATTACGAGAGTTGGAGAAGGGGGGAGTGTCCCACGCCGGTGCTGGGCAAAGCAGGACCCTGCTCCGTGCTTCTGCCTATCTTGCCATGGGAGCTTGGATTTCCTAAAATGCTCTGCTGAGCTTCCCTCTGCTCTGACTCCTCCAGCCCAGGCTGCACCTTCCCCTGGGGTCGTTCCCCAGGCAGATCTCCTCCAGGTAACCACCTCTCTGTACCTTCCCCTCCCTAGTGCTGTGCTGGCACCAAAAACGGGACTTTTTAGGGAGAAAGTCACAGACACTGTTGCAAAGACCCTTGTACAAACCACCACCTCTCTTGGGTATTACACAGGGATTCTTCCCCCACCAGCCCAAGAAAATGGCCCTGGACAGAGCAGCAGCAAAGTTTGGCTTTCCCCACACAGCCCAGGGAAGGGCTGGCACTGCAGGCACAGCTCACCCTGAAGTTCTCGGGGTCCACGTGCAGCTTGTCGCAGTGCAGCTCGGACAGCTGGGAAAAGGTGCCCTTGATGTTGTCCAGGTTCTTGACAGCCTCCCCGAAGGAGGTGAGCACCTTCTTGCCATGGGCCTGCACCTTGGGGTTGCCAAGGATGGCCGTGGGGCTGGACAGGTTCCCAAAGTTAGAGAAGAACCTCTGGGTCCAGGGGTAGACAATCAGCAGCCTGGGCAGAGATGGAGGCACACAAGCAGACACACATTAATGCTCCCAAATGCAGCTGCCCCGGTTCCCCTGCCCAGGCACAGCCGGGCAGTTCCCGGAGCTGGGCCTACCTGGCCAGGGCCTCGGCGCCGCACTCCTCCACGCTGACCTTGCCCCAGACGCTGGCGATGAGCTGCTTCTCCTCGGCTGACCAGTGCACCATGGCGGCGGCTGGGCTGGGCTGGGCTGGGCTGCAGGAGGACACTGACCCCGTAGCTGAGCCCAGACCCCGCCGGGGCTTTTATCCCCTGGCCGCAGCCCCTCCCCGGCCCGTCCGGCGCGGCCATTGGCTGGGACGGGCAGGGGTCCCCAGAGCAGAGCGAGGGGGAGCAGGAGGGGATGGCCAGGGCGTGGCACCCCAGAAGGGGCCCCTGGTTATCCTGAGCTCCAGAGCTTTATCCCTTCCCCTCCGTGAGGGCAGTTCTTTCACCCTCCAGCGTGGGCCCCTGCAGGGAAAGGGCTGCAGGAGCCCCAGCAATGGTCCATCGCCGCTGGCCATGGGCAGGGGCTCCGGGCTGTGACCTGAGGGCCTGTGAGCCTTGTGCCTCGGCTCTTCGAATGCCGGGCTCTGCCTGGCATCGGTGAAGTGATGAATGTTTGGGCCGAAATCCAGCCGAGCCACACAGAGGGGTTTGCCCTCAGCGAACCCTGCAGGGCCCTGCCCTGCCCAGGGGCTTGAGTGTCCTTGCAGCAGCAGGAGCTGTGCTGGAGCTGCTCAGAGGGTGCTCAGGCATTAACCCCATCATCCTCCTCCTGCAACAGAACTTGACCTGTTTGATGGATTTGTGCCTTTCAGAGCAGGAAGAATCACAGTCGGACTTTGGAGTCCAACTTCCGAGCTGCACTTCAATTATCATGGTTGGTCCTTTCCAGTTCAAGATATTCTAAGACAGAATCTCAGAATGGTTTGGGCTGGAAGGACCCTAAAACTCATCCATGCCGTGTGAGGCCCCCCCAGATGTTGTCCCCTCAGACACAACAGGACCAGCCCGATGCAGTGCTGTGGGCAGGGAGCAGGGGCCAAAGAGGATCAGCCCGTTCCTGCTTCCAGCCACATCCATTTAGAGCGGCAAAACGGGCCTGGAACACGAGGTTAGCTGCTGCAGGTTCTGCTGTGGGCTCTAAAAACAACCAAAGCTCAGCTCGGGGATGTCCAGATTGTGGGGGAGCCCAGGGCCTGCCCCTTCTGAAACTGCCAAGTTCCACATTCCCCTGCCAGTTCTGCCAGGCCCAGGCTCTCCTGGAGGGGATGTTTGGATTCCCCTGATGTGCCCTGGAGCACACCAGGAGTGAAGCACCCTGACCAGGAGCAGTGCCCTGGGGAGATTTCCTCTTGTTTTCTGCCTAAACCCCCAAGAAACTCTGTTCTTGCTGAAATCAGCACAGGGGTTTTGATCCTGATCCCCAGGTGCCAGGGCCAATGTGCTGTTTTCCTGTTGTTTTCCAGAGGATTTGGACTGGGCTAAGGAAGAGCTGCTGGGTCCTGTCAGGCTGGGGACAGGCGAGGGGGTGAGCAGGCTGCAGCAGAGCCGCAGGGCTAACCCAGCTCCTCTCAGACATCGGCACTTCCTCCAGGGACCATCTCCTACTAAGCGTCTTCTGCACTGAAAATGCAGCAGGAAAAGCAATTAAAAGAGAGAAAATAGTAAGGGAGGTCTCCAGCCTGACAATATCTTTTTCCCACTCTAGCTGTAGAGGTTTTTTTTTTAGTGGAATAGGAATGAATAATCTTCATTACATTTGCTTACATTTGGCTTTTCTCCAGAAAATCCAGTCCCCACAGCTGGGGGCTGGACCACGATGACAAATCAAGTCAAGCTCAGCCTGGCACAGGCAGGAAGAGGGAATATGCAGGGAAAAAGCTGCCAGGCTACCACCAGTGCCCACCCTCCCGCACCCCCTTATCAGCCCCCCCAGGACCTGGGTGCCGCCAGTGCTGCACTGGGCACCACCCAAGGGGTGCTGGCACCCACAGGGATGTTCTGACATCATGGAATGGGAGCAGGAAAAGCAGCACGGGGAGAGGACCTCCCACGGGATGTGTGTGCTGGGGGCACCCAGAGCAGGGGAATGGAGATGGGAGTGAAGCCTCCAGGCAGCACCAGTGAGGGCTGTTCCCACCCTGCTGTGTCTCACCAGCTGCAGGGAATGCCAGAACCCTGGAAGTCTGCTTGGGTTGTAGGATCGTGGAATGATAGAAGGGGTTGGGATGGAGGGACCCTAAAGCCCATCCCATTCCATCCCCTGCCATGGCAGGGACACCTCCCACTGTCCCAGGCTGCTCCAAGCCCCAGTGTCCAGCCTGGCCTTGGGCACTGCCAGGGATCCAGGGCCAGCCCCAGCTGCTCTGGGCACCCTGTGCCAGGGCCTGCCCACCCTCTCAGGGAACAATTCCTGCCCAAGATCCCATCCAGCCCTGCCCTCTGGCACTGGGAAGCCATTCCCTGTGTCCTGTCCCTCCAGCCCTTGTCCCCAGTCCTTCTCCAACTTGTCCTTCCTATCCCCAGACATCTCGCTCACAGGAGGAGACCTGCTGGTTCAAACGATTCACTCCTTTCTGCCTGAGGTCCATGAAAAACCATGTTTGTAGGAAACTTAGTATCTGTCACGAAGCCTATGAAAATCACATAGAATTTGGGGGGTTTGGTGACTCTGTGCCTGCCCAGTCTCCCTGCAGAGAAAAAAACCCTTTGGGACTTGCTGTGAATCATTTTCTCTGCTTCTAAGTGTTTACCTTGACAGCAGGAACAAAATGCCTCTTTCTTTGGGTGATGTGACCAAGAAAGGGCATTCATGGATCACAGGGGGCTTCTGACACCTTCCTGTGGGTCAGGGGCAGGGAGTGGGGTGCCCAGAGATGTGGGTGAGGCAGAGACAGAAGACAGTGCAAACTGGGTGTCAGAAATCCTGGGATAAATAGCTTTGTCCAGTTTTTTCCCTCAGAAATGAGCACGTCCTTTCAGCCAAGCACCGCTTTTGCTGCGTCATGCCCTGTTCAGATGTGCTTGCCATGCCAAGAACAAACCCTACCCGAAGGAGTCCTGCTCTGCAGACACCTGAACCCACCCAAAACGCCCATCCAGGAAATTAAGTCTCTGCTCTTGGCAGGATCGCCCCCCCCCAAATTGCAGAGTGGGAGGCGCAGGGTGGGAGGGATGTGAATAAACAAAGTCTGGACAGGCCTTGATAGCAAAATGTTTATCTGAAACCTGCCCCCACCCAGCTGGCTGCTGGGCCTGCGTGACTCAGCTGATTTCGGGCAGGTTTTATGCCAGGGATGAGCCAGGGAAGATTAAAGTCTTCAATTTGTTTATCCTCCCCCCAGAAAAATACGAATCCTCTCAGTTTCCCTTGTCTAGGAGAGACATGCAGGTTTTACAGTAAAATTCTGAGTAGTTCCTCCGTGCAAAGTCCCCAGGGTGTAACCCCGGGGGTGGCAGGACTATTATCAACCCAGTATCCTGAAAGCACAATGTCCAGAGGCAAATCCCACACAAACCACCGACACCACCCAGAACAAAGGCACGGGGGATTTCCTGGGACCCTGCTCGAGCTGACGGCCCAGCCCAGCTGTCCCCCCAAGCCCTCCAGGCCCTCAGGGACACACGGACGCAGTGGCGACTTCACAGGATGAGCTTTATTTGGCTGTTAGAAGCTGTTGGCTCCGGCACGGCAGCGGGTGCAGGACACCGAGGGCGCTGCCCGGGCGTTCCTGCGGCACTTTAGTGGTACTTGCGGGCCAGGGCGTGGGCAACCACACGCACCAGCTTCTGCCAGGCAGCCTGGCAGTCAGGAGTGAAATCCTTGCCGTAGTGGGCGGCCAGCACGATGATCAGGATGTCACCCAGGAGCTGTGGGGACAAGAGCACACTCAGGTTAGCAATGGCCCGTACATCCCCACACGAGCACTCACATTACACCCAGGGAAGCCTCCAGGAAACCTGGAGTCTTAAAAACCTCCCCCAAGTCCTTTTTAAGATGTACCTTAAATTTGGTCTCTGCTCTTACTTTAAAGGTTCAGGTTCTTCTACCTTACGGGAAGAGTAACTAAGAATTCTCCAGAATTTTTTTTGATTAAATTTTTCTTTGTCCCTTCTGGCTTTTTTGGGGGGTTTGTCCCAAGCAGAAGACCCAGCCAAGCTCCCAGTGCAGCAGGAGCCGGCACTTGGCCCCGCAGAGCACCCTGGCACGAACAAAGAGCTCGTGCTGATGTAGGGGGATCTCTGCCAGCCCCAGCCCGGGGACAGATGTTGGGGCTAATTCCCCACTGAGATACTCTCAGCCAAAGTTTTCGCTCTGTAGATCCCCTTTTGCTTTTGGCATCCAGCCGCCACCTCCTGCTCCTCACTCATCTCTCTGTTCTCCTCTGTGCCAAGCTTTGCTCTTGCTCCTTCTCTTCCCCCTTGGCTCAAACCTCTTCCTGCTCGATGACTGCTTTCGCTTTGTTCTCCCCCTCCACTCCCGCACCGAAACCAAGTCCTCCCCTTCCCGTCCCCCGTCCGCCCTTGCTCACCCCCTCCACACGGCCCCTGTCACCTCCCAGCCCGTGCGGTGCCTTCTCACCAGGCTGCGCGGGGCCCCTTCCCTCTCCGTGCCTCTGCGTCTCCCCCTCATGCCAACCACCAGCCCCTCTTCCTCCCGCCCTGCCCTGTCGAGGTAAATCCCTCTCCTGGTGGGGATCAGGGTTCGGGGAGACACTGCAGTGGGGAGGGCAAGTCAGGGGCACAGCTCACCCTGAAGTTCTCGGGGTCCACGTGCAGCTTGTCGCAGTGCAGCTCGGACAGCTGGGAAAAGGTGCCCTTGATGTTGTCCAGGTTCCTGACACCCTCCCCGAAGGAGGTGAGCACCTTCTTGCCATGGGCCTGCACGTTGGGGTTGCCGATGATGGCCGTGGGGCTGGACAGGTTCCCAAAGGAGGCGAAGAACCTCTGGGTCCAGGGGTAGACGATCAGCAGCCTGGAGAGAGACACAAACAGACCCAGTCACATCAAGGCTCCCGTGACTGGAGCGGTTCCCCTCTCCGGGTGCAGCTGAGCGGGTTCCCAGGAGCTGGACCTACCTGGCCAGGGCCTCGGCGCCGCACTCGGCGATATTGACCTTTCCCCAGAGGCAGGTGATGAGCTGCTTCTCCTCAGCTGTCCACTGCACCATGGTGTTGGCAGGAGGGTTGCGTGTGGCGGGTACGGAGAGGTCTGGGCTCTTGCTCCCGAAGGATCGCAGGCTGGTGAGCCGCTCTGCCTGGCCCCGCTTTTATGCACTGCACCGGGCCCCTCCTCTCCCCTGTGCACCCCTCCATTGGCTGGGCCCCCGAGGGGCCCCGCAGCCCTGGCACCCCAGGGGAGGGGACCCAAAATCAGGGTGGGGCCCCAGGGCAAGGTGCCCAGATCCAGCGCTGGGCTGGGCTGGCCACCCGCCCTCCCCCGCCTCTGATTTCCAGCCCTGCTGAAGGGGGGCAGTATCTCCACGCGAGGTCCCAGCACGGCTCCCTGCAAGTTCCACAGCAGCTCCCCAGGGAAGGTGCCAGGCCTGAAGCCCCTTGGACGGTGCCAGCCCCTGAGGCAGGAGACTCGGACCTGGAGCTCTTGGGTTCTCCCTCCAAATGCACCAGTTTCTCCTTCTCCTCTTCTTGCAGGACCTGTCAGGCTTTGGGTTCTCCCTTTTCTTTCCCATCAGCTCTTTAAGAGTTTGATAACTTCAGGATGACACTGCTAAAACCATGGCAAGGCCTTGAAGCCAAAAGGGAACTCCTGTCTCAAAGAACCTCTTGGCAAAGGCCAGGCAAGGCTGGTAGGGAGATGTTATAACCCAGGGCAAACCAGCTGCCTGCAGGGTGTTGGCTCACAGGGCATGAGCAGAGGTGGGAAGACTGGGCATACTGGATCCCACAGGATCCCGGGATCCCTGAGGCTGGAAAAGCCCTCCCAGCCCAGCCAGGCCCAGCTGTGCCCGATGCCCACCTTGGCCCCAGCCCAGAGCACTGAGTGCCACCTCCAGGCACTCCTTGGGCACCTCCAGGGATGGGCACTCCAAACCTCCCTGGGCAGCCCCTGCCAAGGCCTGAGCTCCCTTTCCAGGAGGAAAAAACATCTGCACAGCTGTGCAGCCTGAGACAGGGCCTGACCCAGGGATTCAGCAGCTGGATGGTCAGTGGTGTTCCTGAGAGGTGGGAGAGGCAGCTGGGTCTCATGGGGCTGCTCTTCTGCTCCTGCACCCAGCTGAAGGGGTGAGGTGGGATGCAGGAGACGGGGATGGAGCTCATGGGGCACGGGAATGCCCTGGTGGGGTCTGGGTGACCTTGGAGCAAAGCGTTTGTGTTTGTTCCCGCTCAGTGCTGGAGGGGGCTTGGCCAAAGGACCCCGGCCCAGGCCTGGGGGTGACACCGTTCCCCAGCCCTCTGCCTTCAACACTGGGGTGTTTCACAGAATCAAGGAATCCCAGGCTGCCTTGGGCTGGAAGGGACCTTGAATCTCATCCAGTTCCATCCCCTGCCATGGGCAGGGACACCTTCCACTCCACTAGCCCAGGTTTTTTCCAGGTCCCATCCAGCCTAGTCTTGATGGTTGTGTCTGTTACATTCTGCTTGTGCTAATCTAAGAATTACAACTTTTAAAAAGCCCCCCAAACCAACAAAACCCCACATGCAGGAAGTTACAAGCAATGGCCCCAATCTCCCTGTCACTTCTCCCATGCACATTTTTGTACAGTTCTACTGCACTCATTCTCCTGAAAGTCCTAAAACATTAAACCAAACAATGTTACCTGATGTCTCCAAAAAGTGCCAGTGTTTCTGTTTGTTTTTTGTGGTGTTTATTTGGGTTTTGTCCTGAGCACTCCCCTGGGCTTTCCATCTTAGACAAGTTTCACTTGCATGAATGAGATCGTGGCTCACGTTATCCCATGTTTGTGAGCATTCTCTTCCCCAGCCCGCCGTGTCCCCCCCTCCCCATTCCCACAAAGAACCAGACATCTCCTCGTGGCTGGAGCAGTTGGTGTTTATTTGGTGCTTAGAGCCCAGCAGAACCCAGGGAGGATTCCCGGGGAGTGTCTCCAGGCAGGAAGGATCCCAGGAGGCTCAGTGGTACTCGTGGGCCAGCGCGTGGGCCACCACACGGACCAGCTTCTGCCAGGCGGCCTGGCAGGCGGGGGAGAATTCCTTGCCGAAGTGGGTGGCCAGGACGATGATGAGGATGTCACCCAGGAGCTGGCAGCGGAGGGAGAAGAAGCCGTCAGCTGGCGCTGCCCCCACCTCCCTCCCTGCCGTCCCACTCCGGTCACTGGGGAGTTCACAGCAAGCAAGGGGCAGATTTATCCCGGCCCCGTGCAGGGCACCAGGCTCCTGGCACAGCTTGTTGTCCGGCATGCACCAGGATCCCTGGGCATGCTGGATCCTCCCCCCAGCACCTTCCTTCGCCTGCTGTGCAGTGTCCTCCCTTGGCTTCTACTGAGTTTGCCCCTTCCTTTTTCATCCCTACCCACCCTGGCTGTCCCTGGGCTCAGAACCCTCCTGCCAAAGTGGCTGTGCTTATTTTCCCTCCTGGCTTACCCACTCCATCACAGCTCAGCTCTTCCCTCTAAACCCCATCTCGGTTCCTTCCCTTCTGGCTGCTCCAAGATGTTTCCTCTGAGCAGGTTGCCTTTGTCTCTGCATTCCTCCCCATTCACCTTGCCTGCCTGGCTCCTCCTCTCACAGGTCCCAGCTCCTCCCTGTCCCCCCCAAATATGACTCTCCTCTCCCCTCCACTGCCCCTACCCTCCACAGGCTCTCAGGCAGAGAGGGTTTCTCTTGAGGTCTCACTGGCTCTCAGACCCCTCCGAGACCCCAAAGCACCTCCAGAGCCCGGGCGCCTCTGCCCAGCTGAGGCTGGAGCCCAAACGTGGCTCACCCTGAAGTTCTCGGGGTCCACGTGCAGTTTGTCACAGTGGAGTTTGCTCAGCTGAGCAAAACATTTCTTGATGCTGTCCAGGTTCTTGACGGCATCCCCGAAGGAGGTGAGCACCTTCTTGCCATGGGCCTGCACCTTGGGGTTGCCAAGGATGGCCGTGGGGCTGGACAGGTTCCCGACGGAGGCGAAGAACCTCTGGGTCCAGGGGTAGACGATCAGCAGCCTGGGGAGACATGGAGGGACACAAACAGACACAGAGACATTGATGTTGCTGTGACTGGAGCCGTTTCCCTCCTGGTGCAGCCGGGTGAGTTCCCAGGAGCTGGGCCTACCTGGCCAGGGCCTCGGCGCCGCACTCGGCGATATTGACCTTTCCCCAGAGGCAGGTGATGAGCTGCTTCTCCTCAGCTGTCCAGTCCACCATGGTGCCAGCACAGGGGTTACCCAGGCTTCCCTGAACAATGCCGAGGACGTGGCTCCCGAGGCTGCCCCAGGGATTTTTATACACGGCTTGGCCTAATCTCACTTCACTGAGCCACTGCTTGGGGCTGGGAAGGGAGCGGGGCTGCACAGGGAAAGATAGTGGGTTTGGATGCTGTCCAAGGGGGAAAGAGGCCCCTTCCCCTCTGCCTTTGAGTGGTCAAGCATCACCTCACCCCCATGCGCAGCCCCGAGCACAGGGGGAGCTGCCGGCGTGGCCGCAGCCCGGCTCTGGGATCCCAGGGCAGCACAGGCCCTGTGTCCCAGCTGGGGAACATCATCCCCTCCTGCCAGGTGAATCCTCCAGAGTGCTTTGCACATGGAATCCTGGATTCCCAGACTGGTCTGGGTTGGGAGGGACCTTAAAAGCCCATCCAGTGCCACCCCTGCCCTGGGCAGGGACACCTTCCACTGTCCCAGTCTGCTCCAACCAGGCCTTGGGAGCTTCCAGGGCAGACAGAGCTTCCCTGGGCATCTCCAGCAGCTGCATTGGTACCACGGGGCACTTACCAGCTGACATAAGCTAAAAACATGAGTTTAAACTCCCTGAGAAAGAATTCCAAGGGCTTCTAAATTTGAAGATTAGTGAGCCATGGAAAAACTTTAAGGAAGTCTGCTGTGTTGGGCTGGCCCAGAGGCTGTTTGCAGCAGCGGGCACTGGCCCACGACACCATCGGTGACACAAGATCCCAGTGAGGCAGGTACAGCCCCCAAGTGCCCACGAGGATGGCAGGGTGAGCCTGGCCAGGACAGCACCGGCTCTGAGCAGTCCTGCACCCCGTGAGATCTGGCAAAAACCAAAGGCAGCACAGCCCAGACAGCCCCAGCCTCGGGCTCACCCTGGTGCTCTCCAGGGGGTCCCTCTGCCTCATCCATTTTTATAAGAAAGAGTTAATTTTAAGTATGTTTTGAAATCCCCAGCTTTCTGCCTTGGAGGCAGTGGCCTGGCCAGGAGGTTTTGTGAGCTCGAGCTCCCGGCACAAGGAGCTCTCTGGGGACACAGGCTGGGAGGGAAAATGTTCATCACAGTGTGCTGAGCAGGGGCAACTTCTGTAGCTCGTTTTGATTCTGCAGAGTCAAAGGGAGATCTCCTTTCCCCCAGTGCAGCCCCAGCAACACCTGACAGTTTATTCCCAGCTCGTCCCCAGGCAGAAAACTAGGCCCTGCTGTCAGCCTGGGATGGATTTCACTGTGCGCAGGACCCTTCCCTCGCGCGTCCTTCCAGCTGGCTCTTCCCTTTGGTGTGGGTGGAAGATGTCTGAACTCATGGAATCATAGGACCATGGAATGGTTTGGGTTGGAAGAGATCTTCAAGATCATTTCGTTCCACCCCCCCTGCCAGAGACAGGGAACCTTCCACTAGACCAGGTTGCTCAAGCCTTGGCCACACACTTGCCCGCTTCCATGGACAAGAGCCTTCCCTTTTGGAGACAAACTGTCCCAGTGAGGGCCAAAGGCAGCTCCAGTGAGGGCCTTTCTGCCCCAAGCAGAGTTTATTGGTCCCTGATTGCAGCAGCGTCCCCGCCAAGCTTTACAGAGCCCTTATCAGCAGCCGTGGCATCTGTGCCCAGGCTCTGCTCTGGAGCCAGGCCAGCCTCTACTCTCCTCTGGAATATGCAGGGCCTTGTGTCCTAAGCCAGCAGGGCTTGAGGGTGCCTTTGTTCCTATTTTAAAATCCCAGAAGGTTTGGGTTGGAAGTGTCCTTAAAGCCCACCAAGTGCCACCCCTGCCATGGCAGGGACACCTCCCACTGTCCCAGGCTGCTCCAAGCCCCAGTGTCCAGCCTGGCCTTGGGCATTACCAGGGATCCAGGAGCATCGTGCATCCCGGGCCCTCCTCTACTCTCCTGACCTGTTTTTGGGTCAGGTGGGCTGGTGGTAGTTGTAACTTTGCTCTGTCACACCGGAGAGGGATGACTGTCACTGGGACAGTGGGACACACTGGCTCTGTGACACGAGCACCACGCCCTTGTCACTACCCCTAATCCAGGACAGTGGGACTGTCCAGGTGCTGGCCAGAGAGCAGGACATGCTCCCCATCACCACCAGAATGTGTCCATAGGAGAGAAGCAGCAGAACAATCAGGATATGGACACTGAGATGAAAAGTCCCTGCTGAGGTGCCCGGGTGCTGGTTTGGGACCCAGCGCAGGACACCCCAGCAGGTCTGGGGGTGCTGCAGGGTGCCCCCACCATCGGCTGCTTCATGTGTGCTGGAAAATTCCAAGGCTTTGAACTGGAACAAGATGTTGAGGATGGCTCACCTCCTGCAGTCCCGCTGAAATGCCCATTTGCCAGGTGAAAGGGGAAGCTGTGCTGCAGGGAAGCTGGATCCAGATTTTGGGCTTTTTTCCTAATTCTTTTGCCCCAGCCCCTTGGTGCTGCCAGCAGGGCTGGACCTTTGCCTGCCTGGCTGTGCAGGATAGAGGGGTTAAGTGCAAATCCCTGCTTTATCTGGAGAAAGGCAGAATATTTATTCCTAAATCACGCAAAACAAGGGTTTCATCATCCTGAGACACCACCATGTCTCTCCTTGTTGCTTTTTAGGCTATTCCTGGAAAAACATTGGTGAAACTGAGATGCTTACATAGAATCCTTCTATTCCAGTGAAAAGATGTGCTTCCATTAAGCCAAAATGAGTTTTAAAAGGCCCTAATCCACCCTGTCTGAAAGCCGCCCTCATCCCCTGGTCTTGGGACCTCACACATTTCAAACTGATCAAAACTGATCAGGATGCACCAGTTTTCATCACTGATGCAGAAAACGCTTTTGATCAACCTCTTAAAAATACATCAGTAGCAAACTATAGAGGGGTAAATTTCTGCCTAATCAGTGAATCTCTACAAATTTATATCCTTGCAAATATCCCAGGAGGAGAGGCCCAGGGCCCACAGGCAGACGCAGAGACAGAGAACACAAAGAATTCCAGAAAATGTGGTTTTTATTGCCTGTTACAGACACAGCTGCCTCCCGAGGCTTTAGTGGTACTTGTGGGCCAGGGCGTGGGCCACCACCCCGACCAGCTTCTGCCACGTGGCCTGGCAGGCGGGGGTGAAGTCCTTGGTGAAGTGCGCGGCCAGGACGATGATCAGGATGTCACCTAGGAGCTGGAGAGGGGAAGGCAGGAGGGAAATCAGGTCAGCAGGGTGCTGGGCACCCCTTCGCCCTGCACAGCACCCTGGGAGCAGGGGACCCCAGCTCCCAGTGGGTCCTGGGTCCGTGACCCAGGGGAGGTCTGTCAGCTGAGTGCTCTGTGCAGGACAAGAGTGCTGTGCTGCTCATGGGCACCCATCTCTGCTTCCTCTCACATTTTCCAGCCTCTGGACATTTTTCTGCCTTTTCTTTTTCGGCAGTGAAACCCCACACCTACTTCAGCTGAGGGTCAGTGCGAAGTCCACCTGCTACATCCCCAAGGCCAAGCTTAAACAGAGGCTGAAGCAGAGGCCAACATCCTGCTCCTTCTCTCCAGCCATGCCTGCACAAGCCCCAGACTTTTAGAGAATCTCCCTGTTTGTCACCAAACCTGTCCCCTAGTATTACCCTGCACCATTAAATTCCCAACCTTCCCCTCTCCCCGAGCTCGCCCTCCAGTCAGCCACGTCCTGTTTGGTAACTAAAATAGAAGTTAATTATGCCTGTTCGGAATCCCCCAGGCACTGAGGTGCTCTGAGGAAGGAGGGACAGAGGGTCAAGCTCCAAGGACAACTCACCCTGAAGTTCTCGGGGTCCACGTGCAGTTTGTCACAGTGGAGTTTGCTCAGCTGAGCAAAACATTTCTTGATGCTGTCCAGGTTCTTGACGGCATCCCCGAAGGAGGTGAGCACCTTCTTGCCATGGGCCTGCACCTTGGGGTTGCCAAGGATGGCCGTGGGGCTGGACAGGTTCCCGAAGTTGTCAAAGAACCTCTGGGTCCAGGGGTAGACGATCAGCAGCCTGGGGAGAGACACAGCAGAAACATGGACACAGAGAGACACAGCAGAAACACAGAGACACAGCAGAAACACAGACACATTAGTGCTCCCGTGACTGGAGCGGTTCCCCTGCCCAGGTGCAGTTCCCGGAGCTGGGCCTACCTGGCCAGGGCCTCGGCGCCGCACTCCTCCACGCTGACCTTGCCCCAGACGCTGGCGATGAGCTGCTTCTCCTCGGCTGACCAGTGCACCATGGCGGCGGCTGGGCTGGGCTGGGCTGGGCTGGGCTGCAGGAGGACACTGACCCCGTAGCTGAGCCCAGACCCCGCCGGGGCTTTTATCCCCTGGCCGCAGCCCCTCCCCGGCCCGTCCGGCGGGGCCATTGGCTGGGACGGGCGGGGGTCCCCTGTGGGGCTCAGGCTGTCCGTGCAGTGGTCACTCTGCAGTGGGGTGTGGACTTCGAGGAAAGCCCTGTGAGTCCCTTAACAGGCCAGCTCAGGACACAGGACCCTCTTATCTCCCTCTCCTTCTCTCCTCGCTGCCTGTTCGCCACAGGCATGGACATTTCACCCATCCCTGCAGCAGGCACAGGCCCCTCAGAGAGCTGCTTTAGAATCATGGAATTGTCTGGGATGGAAAAGACTTTAAAGCTCCTCGTGTTCCACTCCTGTCATGGACACCTTCCACTAGACCAGGTTGCTCCAAGCCCTGTCCAACCTGGCCGTGGACACTTGCAGGGATGCTGTTAGTGAAGCAGAGGTCTCCCCCTCAGCTCCAGGTTTCCAGGAGTACCTGTGTGGGATGCCAGGGTGGGCTGCAGCTGTGAACAGGCTCCTCTGCTCTTTCCACGTGTGCGCAGTGTGAGCCCCTCAGTGGTCTCTCCCTGCTGGGCATTAAAAGCCTTGCACAAGGCCAGCAGGACCCTGCCGTGTCACAGCCCCATCAGCAACGTCCACTTCCACCCGGGCGAGGTCTGGCTCAAGGCTTTTGCTGGATGCTGGCTGTCACCTGCACAGGTGTTTTCCTGGTTCCCAGGCCTCGAGTGAAGCTGTGCTCCCATGCTCAGGAAGGCAAAGCCAGGACGTGTGAGGTGTCAGGCACCCGGACAAATCCATGGACACTGGAATTGTTCCAGGCCAGGCTGGATGGGGCGTGGAGCAACCTGGTCTTGTAGAAGGTGTCCCTGCCCTCAGCAGGGAGCTGGAACTGGGTGATCTTCATGGTCTCTTCCAACCCAAACCATCCCATGGTTCTTTGAATGTGTGACTGTGGGTCTGTCTGGGGGCAGTTTAGGAAGTCTCATCCAGACCTCTGAGACATTCCAGTTACAGACTGATACTGGTCCATTGATCTGAGAAGGCTGGAGAGAGACTTTTACATGGACAGGCAGAAATAGGACACAGGAAATGGCTTCCCAGTGCCAGAGGGCAGGGCTGGATGGGATCTTGGGCAGGAATTGTTCCCTGGCAGGGTGGGCAGGCCCTGGCACAGGGTGCCCAGAGCAGCTGGGGCTGCCCCTGGATCCCTGGCAGTGCCCAAGGCCAGGCTGGACCCTGGGGCTGGGAGCAGCCTGGGGCAGTGGGAGGTGTCCCTGCCCATGGCAGGGGTGGCACTGGATGGGCTTTAAGGTCCCTCCCAACCCAACCCAGTCTGGCATTCTGTGATCTCGCTGGAGACACAGTGGCACAAGCCCAACAGTGTGATCCACCTGGGGGATTCACATCAATGATCACATTTTTGCTCCTCACCACTGAGTTCTATGAGGCATTATTAATTTTTTCCATTTTTGGATGGTGGGAGAGGCCCAGGCCCTCTCAGCAGCCCCAGGCAGGCTCTGATAGCCCAGGGAGTGGGGCTGCATGGAGCAGATAAAGGTATCGTCAGGGGCCCAGCGCTGGCTGAGCTCCTCACCTGCAGAGCAGAGGCACGACACACCCTGGCTTCTAAAGAGATCTGAAGATGCCAGAAGTTGTCAAAATTCATCATACAGAGCTACAAAGAGTGGACTGGAATGCGTGCAGCCCTAAATTCCCAGGCAGACATTCCCATCACGTGAGGCTGGCTGGCAGCTGCTCGCCCAGCTGGGGATGACAATAAACGGCCTCGGTGGCCTCTGCGTTTATTACTTCTCTGCTGCCTGAATTCCCTGGCATTGAAATTAAAACCCAGGCTGCATCTGGGGCTGTTCTTAGCAATGCACTCACCTCGTCTCTGATAGGAGATTCATTCTCAGCTCTGCAAGGCTGAACTTTAAAAGGGAAAAGATAATGGTGCTTTTCTGCTGCATCTGAACCAGCAGCAGGGAAAAGCCCAGGGAGAGGCAGCAGGAGGGTGAACCTGGGACAGGCAGGACAACATCAAACACACAGGCTGGAGGAGAGCGTTAGCTGCAGCATTAATATTATTTTTTAAACGTGGTTAATCAGTGCTGGGTCTCTGGAGCCCGTGGAAAACAGGCGGAGATGTGGCTTGTGGTGAGAGGCCTGCAGGCCTGGCCCCACGCTGTGACCCAGCAGGGTCTGGTTTTACTGGTGTGGGAGCTGGATGACTTTTCATGGGATGGTTAATGACGGCCATAAAGAGCTGAGAGGGGAAGCAGGAAGGCAGAGGAAACAGGAGGAAGAGAGGCTGAAGTCATTTTCATTCAGACAGGCCCATTCCATGCTGCTCTCCTGTATTGATCCCTTTAATTTAATTAAATTAATGGGGTTGGTTTTATCCCCACAGCAGCTCTTTAACCTCTAAATCCCTTCAGATGCGCACAGCAGCAAAGGAATACCAGCAGGTGAATCAGCCACAGCAGCAAAGGAATACCAGCAGGTGAATCAGACCCTTGATCGGATTAGGATCTTGTGGCCTTGGCATGGGGAGGGTCTGGCATGGCAGCAGCCTTTTGCAGCCACTCTGGGCTGTAAGTTTCTATTTCAGCTCCAGCCCATCCTGCCCCACAGGTCCCCACTGGCCCATTTGGCTGTGGCTAGGCTGGGACTGGTGCCTTGGATTAGCCTGGAGCTGATTTTCCACTGCTGCTGCAGGTACCCACTAAGGGGCGGCTTCAGGATGGTGCCTGGGGCAACAGGGATGTCAGGAACCCCTGGAAAAACTGGAGAGGGGCTTTGGACAAGGGCTGGAGGCTCTCACTGCCAGAGGGCAGGGCTGGATGGGATCTTGGGCAGGAATTGTTCCCTGGCAGGGTGGGCAGGCCCTGGCACAGGGTGCCCAGAGCAGCTGTGGCTGCCCCTGGATCCCTGGCAGTGCCCAAGGCCAGGCTGGACACTGGGGCTGGGAGCAGCCTGGGGCAGTGGGAGGTGTCCCTGCCATGGCAGGGGTGGCACTGGATGAGGCTTAATGTACCTCCCAACCCAAACCAGTCTGGGATTCTAGGTTGCCCCAAATTCAGCAGCAGAGCAAAGCCAGGTGCTCCCAGACTTTAGGGAAAGGGGCAGAGCAGCTGCTCTAAGCCCATCCAGGATGTGGCCAATGATGAACCCAGGAAAATGCAGCAACAAGTGTGTCTGAATCACCACAATTTGTACAACTTTCCCTGGCTGGGACTGGTTGTTGCCTGAACATGGAAGAAAAGAACTTCTGGAAATGCAGTTTTTTTCCTTAGAAGGGACAGGGATACTGTGAGATGCCAGAGACAGCAGAGGTGTGAGGGCTCCATGGTGCAGATTCCAGGCAGGTTGGAATTTTAGAGCAAGGAGCTGGATGCCATCCCCACAAAGAGAGTTGTCTCCTTCAGCGCCAGGCACTCTGCTTCCAGCACAAATACATTCCAATTTCCTTCCCTGCCATAACAGTAAGGGAAAATGCAGTGGAGGTTAAATTAACTCCTTTCTGTCCCTAACGAAGTTCTCTCATTTCAGGATGTGGATTTAACCCTTGGTATCTTTTAGGTCTGACTCCAAGAGGTGTGGAGCACCCTTGCTCTGACTGCTCCAGCCTGACCTTCATGCCATGTAATCATAGAAACATGGAATATCCTGAGCTGGTCGGGACAGAACCCCAGGATCCCTGAGGCTGGAAAAGCCCTCCCAGCCCAGCCAGGCCCAGCTGTGCCCGATGCCCACCTTGGCCCCAGCCCAGAGCACTGAGTGCCACCTCCAGGCACTCCTTGGGCACCTCCAGGGATGGGCACTCCAAACCTCCCTGGGCAGCCCCTGCCAAGGCCTGAGCTCCCTTTCCAGGAGGAAATTGCTCCTGAAAAAGGACCTACAAGGACTGTTGTGTCCAGCTTCTGGCCCCGCACAGCACCACCCCAGGAATCCCAACACGTGCCTCACTTCTCACACAAACGTGTTTTAATTGACTTGGAACTTTTCACTTTGTTGCTTTAATTTTATAGGAGATCTCCTGGGTCTGGGATGTGGGTCCCAGGTGACACTGCTGGGGGCTGGGGGCTGGGGGCTGGATGCAGCAGAAATGCACCAAGAACCTCCTGGGCACAGCAGGAGACCTGCCCTGACCCTGCTCATCCATGCCTGTCCTGCACCCCTGCAAAGGGACCCACCAGGATGGGCTCAGCCCTGAAGCCCCTCCCGTGCCCCAGGCTTGAGGGGTCCAGAGCTGAGTGTGGAGAAGGGATGAGAGGCACAAGGTGAGGCAGAAGGGCCAGGATGTCTGGGGGAAAGCTAAATTTTAGTGAAACAGCTTTTTGTGTTATCCCTCACCACAAGAACTCAGGCAAAGCCATCCAGAAATGGGCAAAAGCAGGATTTTTATTCCAGACAAGCTGCCTGCAGGATGTGCTCACTTAGGGCAGAGGTTTTCCCCGATGGTTTGCTCTCCCGCCCGCCCTCGATCTCTCAGCACAGGAGGGACCCAGGCTGTGGCTGCCACCAGACCCTCAGCCCTGGGTGACACTGGAGGGGAACAGCTCGGGGGAGGGACGCAGTCGGTGGGGGTAGCAAAGGAGGGCAAGGACAGAGGGCTGAGGGGTTTTCCAGCTGTGCCCAGCGCCACAGCCCAGCCTGGCACTCACTGCGGAGCTGTCCCGGCCCCGCAGGGCTCGCGCTGGTGTCACACCCCGCACACCGGGCTATCAGCCGGGACCCCCGCCCTGGCCGTGCCCAGCTCCCCTCTATCGCCCGCGGCAGCCCTGAGCCCCTCCCCGGGAGCCCCTCGCTGCAGCCCGAGATAAGGCCGGGCCAGGTGGCACGGGCTGTTTGCTGTGCGGGCTGGGAGCTCACTGGCAGGGTCCCTGCAGGGGCTGGGGTCCGGCTGCACTGGCGCTGGGACAGAAGGACGGACAGATCACAGCCCACACACCCATCAGTCACACCAGTGGGCAGCTCTGCTGTGGAATCATGGAGCGGTTTGGGTTGGAAGAGACCCTACAACTCCCCCAGTGCCACATGGGCAGGGACACCTCCCACTGCCCCAGGCTGCTCCCAGCCCCCGTGTCCAGCCTGGCCTTGGGCACTGCCAGGGATCCAGGGGCAGCCCCAGCTGCTCTGGGCACCCTGTGCCAGGGCCTGCCCACCCTGCCAGGGAACAATTCCTGCCCGAGATCCCATCCAGCCCTGCCCTCTGGCACTGGGAAGCCATTCCCTGTGTCCTGTCCCTCCAGGCCTTGTCCCCAGTCCCTCTTGAGCTCTCCTGGAGTCCCTTCGGGCCCTGGAAGGGGCTCTGAGCTCTCCTTGGAGCCCTCTTTTCTCTGTCCATGGGGCACATTGAGTTTTCCTCTCATGTTTTTCTCTCAGGGCAGGTGAGAGCTGTTACAGGACAGGGTTTCAGGGTCTCCTCCATCCCTGCCTGGTGCCCACGGGCAGGATTCACACCAGGACAAAACGTGTGCCAACACTCGGCCCAGGAGGATGGGAGTGGACCCTCCCCAGCGAGCCCTTCCCTCTGCTCCTGTAGCCATGGGCTGCTCTCCCCCTCCCCAGCGAGCCCTTCCCTCTGCTCCTGTAGCCATGGGCTGCTCTCCCCCTCCCCAGCGGGCCCTTCTCTCCGCTCCTGTAGCCATGGGCTGCTCTCCCCCTCCCCAGAGAGCCCTTCCCTCNGCTCTCCCCCTCCCCAGAGAGCCCTTCCCTCTGCTCCTGTAGCCATGGGCTGCTCTCCTCCTCCCCAGCGAGCCCTCCCCGGTGGCCTCTGAGGGAGCTCAGGGTTCCACGGACAGACTGGGCCAAGTCGTGCTGCAGGAAAAGCCTCCGAACGATGCTTGGCCGTGCCTGTGCTGGCAGCAGAGAGGGGAGAGCAGGCAACCCTCACCCCGGCAAACCCCAGACACCTCGGAGGAAGGGCCTGGCTCTCCCTCAGCCAGGCTTCAGCACCCTTTGTCCCAGGCCCGGGTTAGCTCCCAGGCACCTCACCAGTCCTCCCAGCACTACGCCTGCCACAGGCTGAGCTGGCCCTGCCCGGCCCTGCTTTGCAGGAGGTTCCCTTAATCACAGACCTCCACAGAAAATCCCAGCGTGGTCTGGGAACCACGAGAGCTGTCCTAGACCTCACAGTCCTGGGGCACTTGCTAACCAAAGGTTTCCTGTGTGCCAGGATGGCTCCAGGGGCACCAAGAGCTTTGCTGAGCTCAGGCAAGGACCTTCTTCCTCATGGCATGCTCATGGCATGGGACCTGCTGGGTCAGGAACACGTTTTATGGGTCCTGTTCTGCCTTTACAGCCTTTACAGCTGGCAGGGGATAGAGCCAGACCTGTTCCTGTGTTGGGACTGGGTCTGGGAGGGCACACCTGACCTGACTCCAGACCTGAGCCCACCCTGGCACCTGCCACTTATTCCAGTTGGAAAAGTGGCTCTGGGAATGGGGTGGAACCTGAGGAAATCCCTCTGCAGAGGCTGAGTGGCTGTTTGGGGGCTGGAGAGAAGCTCCGCCCTGCCCCAAGCAAGGCACTGGACCTGGTCCTTGGGGCAGCCCTTGGCAGAGCCTCTCCCACTGCCTGGGCTGAGACCATGGGGGTCCCCCCAGCACCTCCAGGTCCCAGGGCTGGTGGGTGAATCAGGGACTGGCCTCAAGTTTGTCACTCATTCTGCCCAGCCTGCACAGCAGCGAGCACTGGGCAGAACCAGGGAGTCCCAGAGAGCAGCTGCTGTGCTGGGCTGAGCCGGGATGGGGTCAGGGCACGTCCCACAGACCCTGTCACACCCCAGCCCCGGGCACACTGGGGTCTGAGGCTCCTCTTCACACACCCCGGCAGAAAGGGAGCTCTGAGACCAGGGGCAGGGTCCAGGTGAGGGGTCTCACTCCCATGCCCAGGAATCAAGCCCGTTCTCTGCAGTTTATGGGATGTTTGTGGGCTCTCCCATCACGCAGGGGTGGGATGAGTTTGCACAGGCTCAGGGTGCTGAGTCACGGTGCTGGCCCAGCCTGGCCGTGGTCAGGGGCTGCATCGGGGCGATAACCGGGGTGGCACAAACAGGAGCCCTGTGGGCAGTGATAAGGCAGCCCCTGGCCCCAGGGCAGGGTCCCCTTTCTGCTGAGTCAAGACTCTGACGCAGCAGAAAATATTTCTGCTGAGCCAGAGTGGCAGCCAGGGGAAAACAGCCAGCTTTTAACATTTATTATTTATTTGTCTCAGCAGAACCAGGAGGGCGGCTCTGGACTACCCAGCACGGGCTGCTCACTCCTGTGCCAGTGGGGGGCTCAGGACCCCCCTCCGTCTGTGGGGCAGAGCCCGTGGCAGGCTCAGGAGAGCCCCATTCCCAAAGGGACCATGGGACGTGTCCTGGTAGCCAGCCCCTCTTCTCCATCCTCCCTTCTGCTGCCCTGCTGCAAGGCTTGGGGGCAGGGTGTGTGGAAAGTGCCAGCTGCTATCGAAACCTCTCCTGTTTCCACAGGAAAGGGAATTTTGCACCTTGTCCTCCTCCTAGAGGACGACTCCCGGGGGTTCCCTTCTCCCTGGCTCCCCTGATCCCCCCGTGCTGGCCACAGGCAGAGCTCCCTGAGGGGAAACTGAGGCACACAGCAGAGTGGCTGCTCTCCAGAAATGCCATGAAATGCTCATGGCAGGGGCAGATCCCCTTCAGGAAAGGGGCATGTTTGCTGTCCCATGTCCTGCTCCTACCCAGGGACACAGCAAGATAAAGTCTTCCTCAGAATCAGTAGAATTCCTTACCATTTTTAGAATTCTATAATTAGAACCTTAGGATCATGGAATCCCAGACTGGTCTGGGTTGGAAGGGACCTTAAAGCTCATCCATTTCTACCCCCTGCCATGGGCAGGGACACCTTCCAGTAGACCAGGTTGCTCCAAGCCCTGTCCAACCTGACCTTAGCCAGGCTTTTACCCACATTCCAACTGGATACGGATGCCCAGCCAGCTTGGGAGTGGGGGTGTAGTGTCCTCTTGACCCAGCCCGAGGCCAGGGAGGCGGGTGCTGAGCCAGGTGTGCTCCAGGCATGCTCCTCCTGTGCTTCCAACCTGGCTTCTTCCACTGGGATTGAGGAGCTTCTGGGTCAGTGTGGTTTAGGGTGATCCACAGCACCAAAGGGATTCTGTGGGGAAGCATGAAGCTGTCCAGACAGAGCTCCGTGGATTGTAAGGCACAAACTTCACCCAGGATCTCCTCTGAGCCCAGGAGCTTGTGTTCTTCACAAGTCCCTTCCAAGCAGGCCCTGAGTGAGGGTCTGACGGCACCAGCGCTGTCTCAGGAAGGGCCTTCTCTTGTCTGTCTGGAATGTGGCAGCTTCCTGGGGCAGCCTCTGTGCCACAATTAGCAGGCGCTAATTAGGCGGCTGGAGCTTCCAGGAGATGCTGCAGCTCAGCCTCCTCAGCTGGCTCGTTTAGACTTGGAATCACAGACAGGTTTGGGGTGGAAGAGACCTTAAAGACCATCTCGTTCCAACTCCCTGCACTGCCAGTGCCACGTCCCCAAGTGCCACATCTCAGACAATCACTGCCCGGGAGACCCTGGCAGAGCCTTGTGCCCAGGTGAGACCCCCTGTGCTCTCCTTCAGAGCTGTCCTCAGACCCCGTCCCTTGGGAAGGAGCTCTGGGACACACCGTGGGTGGCAAAGGCTTCCACAGGCTCAAAGAGGAGTGAGACAAACCAACAGGAGAGCCCTTGGATCCCAAAACAGCCTCTGCCAGAGGAGCCCCTGGCTCTTTGGCACTGAGGAGCAACACTGTGGGATCCCCTTGTGCCCAAACTCTTCCCCAGGGATCTGCAGGTGGCCAGGCTGGGATAGGCAGCGCCGGGCCGAGCTCCTGGAGCAACATCTCCCGTGCTGGTGCTCAGGAGACTCGGCTGAGCCTCTCTGCCTCAGCGTGAGCCCTCCCAGTGCAGCTGGGAGCCCCGAGGGTAACTGGGGAGCCCGGGGGCACCCGCACGGCCAGAGCCAGGTGCCGTCCTGCCCCCTGCGAGGGAAGGCGTGGAGCAGGCACCCTGCAAATCCCCCTCCCCCTTCCCGGGACATGCCCGGCGCGGGCCGGCCCCGCAGGCTGCGAGCGGCGGAGCGCGGCTCGATG
>WEIT01021996.1:1657-13483 GCA_013389985.1 Dryoscopus gambensis
TACCCAATTAAAAAGGAAAGCTGATATACCAATTAGCAGTTTTGCAGAAAAGGACCTGTGTTCCTGAGAAAGAAGCTGACCATGGGCCAGCAATGTGTCCATGCAGCAAAAGCAGTCAATAGCATCCTGGATTACTACAGGAGCATTGCTGCCAGTGAGTCAGTGGAAGTGATTATTCCCCTCTGCTTAGCCCTGATAAGATACATTTGCAGTGCTATGTCTAGATCAGGGCTCTCTTGCTCTGAACATGGGGTTTTGGCTAGTGTACTGATTGGGACAGAATTACATTTCTTAATAGCAGCCTATACAGTGCTAGGTTGAGATCTGGGGTCAACACAGTGCTGAAAACACACCAGTTTTTTAGCTGTTGTTGAGCACTGCTTGCACAGTAATGAGGCTTTCTCTGTTTCTCACTCTAGCCTCTTCCCTCCCCGAGCAGGTAGCCTTGGGGTGAGTAAAAAGTTGAAAGGGAACACAGCCAGGACAACAGACTTGAACAGACCAAAGGGATATTCCATGCAATATAACATCTCATTCATCAATACGACTACAGGGATGGGGGTACTTTTTTCAAGGTAGCCATTGCTTAGAGCCTGACTGGGCATCAGTATGCTGATGGAAATTGGTGAGTGATTGCCTTTGCACCATCTCTCTTTTTTTTTTCTTCACATGTTAAACTATCTTCATCTCAACATACAAATTTTCTCCTTTTCGCCCTTTCAATTATTTCTTCCATCCTGCTGGGGGTAAATGAATGAGAAGAGGAATGTGGGCTTATCTGCCAGCCTGCGTCAACTCTCACAACCAGATAATCGGTAGAGGGGCCTTCTGGTGCCTCAGCTATTCTATGTTTCTAATAGATCCACACACGAAGCTGACTTGCCACAGCATTCCTCTCTACAGTACTATGTTGATTTTTGATCATAAAAAAAAACATTTAAAAGTGAAAATTGGTACTCCATGCATGTTTTTGTCTCCTCCACCATGTAATAGACCGATGAATTACTGACAAAGCAAAGGTGAATATTATTCCTTTGCACCAAAGATTGAAGACCCTGTATGGAGACTCTCTTGCTTAATCTGTCAGTCTAACCCTTACATTGTTATGTCTTTAATTCCACACTAGCAACAGCTCACAAAGTGCACCCAGGTACACAAGCACATAAATTCTCTGTTTCTGTCTAAAATTCCTAAGTTTTAAAAGTAGGGACAGATTTTTCAATCTAAGGTAGATTTAAGTTTGCAAAACAATTCAATTCTTGGACAACCGTTTTCTAGCATAATTTTCTTTGCATTCTATCATACAGCATAGCTGCTTTTAACGGGATGACAGCATTATCACAATGTTATTACTGTGTCTTGCTCTGTTGAGCTATGAACATGCAGTTGGCTACAAGGTAGTTTCAGATTTATCTTCTCCATTAGAGGTCAGCAGAAGACCATTTATCTGTACAGGATCTGAATGGTTCCCATTTCCTCTGGAAATTCTAGGTCATTAAGCCATTAAGCCAGTCATAAGTAAAAATGAATTTGACATTATGGGTCAGAGAAAGCAAAGTCCAAAAGTTCACAGTAGCTATTGCCTCTTCCACTTGGAATAATTTCATTGAATCGTTGTAGACAAATTTAGATCACTTTAAAAATGTGGAATGTGAATAATTATGCCATGAAAATGAATGTAACATGAACAGAGAGATTCATGTAGAGTAGACATGTCTATAAGACCCTTTTTATGCAGACAAACTTCAATGAAAAACTCACAATTTTGTTGTCTCTCCTCACATTTTCAGTACCACTGAAAAGTCACCTTTACCTAAGAGACCACCAGATCAGAAGATTCCTCTTCCAGTTTTTTAACGTATTCTTGTATAAAGAGAGCATTTCACCTCACTTCCCACGGAAGAATTTCTATAATACCAAGGCTTCTCCAAGTCTGAAGTTTGTAGTGACCTTCAGACAGTCACTAAGAAACCTTCATAGGTGTCCAATAAGCAAACATTTAGGATTATGAGTTACTTTTTAATTTAACTGCTGTCATAGGAATTTTAGTACGTTTTCACTCCTGAACTTAAGCTTAGTCACTGTTTTGATTAGAACTGAAAAATACTTCCAGAATTATTATAACAAGAATTTGTGAAGGAATGATGCACTCATATACATCAAGTTACTATAAATACTGAGTTTTTTACTCACAGTAAACTGTTCTCTAAAAGCCACACTACCATGAACTCACCTAAAAATCAAGACTGAAAAAAGTTCAGACTAATGAGTTCAGGAATGCACACAGGGAAGTAGTTCTTAAAACACAAAACCCACTCCCTAACAGTATCCCAAATACACCATTTGAGAAAAAAGCCACAATACTGAAAAAGAAATAATAAACTGAAATATGATGATATAGACACACAAAAATTCTCCTTGCTCCGATTTTAATTTTTTTTCTTACCTCATGGATTTTTTCATCAAAAGTAGGTCTATCTATAGACATGAAATTATCTATAGACAAGAAAATTTCTACATGAAATTTTCACAGTAGCAGATTCTCTACCAAAGTTTATTTTTGAAGACTATTAAGCAGATGCTCTGCAGTGAAAATAATCTAGAATGGCATTTCCTAGTCTGAGAAAAAGAATTCTTTTGAGGGTTATCAGACTGCTTTAAGAGGTTGAGGCAATAATTACTAGAAAAAAGAGTAATATCCAGGCAATTCCTCAAGATTTATAATTTCTAGAAAATAAATTTCAAAGTAATTTATCTTTCCTCCTTTAATACATTCTAATACAAAAATCATCATCTTCACATGAAATGTTGCATACCAGCTTTTGGTCAGTTATTTCTTCTCTTGCCTAAACTCAGTTAGCAGCTTCCGTCTGTCTATATATGCATTAAAAATATTGTATAAATAATGACAGTAAATTGATAAAAAATAAGCTAACTGATCACTAAATTTGTGATAAAATTGCACTTTCCATGATAACTAAAGCCTCTTCGCGAGCTCTATTTTCAACATTAAGCCAATATGTATAAAACTGGAAAGACATAAAAAACTTTTCCACAGAAAGCAACTTCTGTTGTATCCTAAATGTTAATAAACTTTAGGATTTCAGACATGCAAAGCCAGAGAGAAACAAGATACAGACCTGCACAGATTGGAAATGTGACTTATAGAAGTGCAGGACAAAAAAAAAAATCAAGAAAACAAACAAAAATCAAAACAAACCAGAAAGTAACTGTATGTTGCTGTATGTTGTGGGAGGGGAAAGTGTAACTGTCATTCCTTGTTTCAGAATACTGAAAGCATTCCCCTTCCTTCAACAGAACACTTAAAGGCATAATCATAAATTTTCAGGATGCCCTAATGTATCGTATTTTCTAGACAGAAGAATATGAAAATATACAAACTGTAAAATCTCCCTGAAATAATCTAATAGGAGATTTTCTTCCTCAAAAGGATGTCACGTTTCAAGAGGGGACACACCAATGTGGAACAGAGGACAAGTTTCATTGGATCTTTACATGATTATAGTGATGGGACTCAGGAGCCTGAAAAAGATCCATGTCACTCACTTTTGTACAATGAGCACAGAAAACACTTTCAAACTCATAAGTCAGATTTCATTAGAATATAAACCAGAATAATCAACTTTTAGTTAAACCTAAAGCAACTAGACTAGATAATGGTACACTCAGAATCTTGTTGCTGACAAAAAGGGAAAATACCATATATATGTGAGAAAATCCTAAACAATCATCAGCCTAATTAAAGCATTAGTAAACTAGCAAAACCAGAGTAGTTATGACTAGTCCAGTAACACACAATATACACAGTCCCGCTGCCACAGTAAATCCTCATTAATAATATCCTCTTTAAAAACACTATAATCTCTTTTTGTTGGTACTGAGATCACCTTTGCAATGCCTTTCTGGGTCCTCCAGTGAGCAGCTTGAGTCTTCCTCAAACAACAGCCCTGGGGGGTAAGTAGAGGAGGTCACATCCAAAGCCTTTGTCAGAAGAGGTTCATGGTTAGGGTTTCTTCCCCCTATTGTCTGGCAGTGTCAGTGATTTCTTGCTGCTCAGCCTTGGGCTTGTTTGGGTTTATATCTGCACTTTTCCTCTGCACAGCCCACACTGCTACTGGTTCTGTGCAGACCCAGCTCACACTGGGGAGGTGAGAGTCACCCACCCCCAGCAGCTGGGGTGGCCGGCACCACCCAGACCAGGACCAGACCCTGGCCCCACGGGTCCCGGGGCACCACAGGCTAATGACCAAATCATATGCATGCAGATCTCACACTGCCACTCTCCTCTTGAGGGAAACAACTACAACCACAGACACAGTCCCAGTGGTGCCTTACCTTGACACGATCCCTGCTCTCACACACTCTATCTGACTATTACAGGTTCATGAGGGCGTCTCATACCATGTTTTGCTTTAGTCTATTTCTGCCAGTTAGTCTGAGCGTTTAGCATTTCAATTGCTTCTGAAGACCTCAGAGAAAGTAATCTTGAGGATTTAATTTTAGAGCAAAATGGATGCCTGTTGCAAACGAAATACAACTGAACCATAAAATGCAGATCTCCCCAGGAAAAAAAAACAAAAAAAAAACAAAAAAAAAACCAAACAAAACCACACAACAAAACATAGAGAGAGACTTGCATAAAGATATTAGATTGTCACATTTTTGCTCTTTCTCACGGAAAAAGTAAGGTTTTTACAGACTCACAGACACACACATCAATTGATCAAGTAACTTCTCTTTTGGCAGCAAAAAGGGAAGCCTACATTTACTTGCCATCTTCTTAAGGTCAGCAGATTTATTTCCAGTGAAGAAAATAAATTTACAACATAAATTTATCTTCTGAGAAAAATAATTGCAACTAACAGAAAAACATAGGAAAAACTGAAGGCTAAACTGTAGCCTGATTAATGCAGACTAAAATCCATGGTGGAAAGCATCATGCATTTCATGAGGCAAATATGAGGCTGTAATTGCTGTATTTGTGAAATGGTAGATGACAGAGAATTGCTTTTTATATCCATTTCATTTATTTTGTAGAACATGTGAAATATTTTTTTAGTATTGTTCTATTGTAGATTACATTCTATCATCCTCCCATATTTCTAGTCTTAGTCTGACTCAGGTATATTTTACTTGAATGCTGCTAAAATAATTGTAATAGAAAGAAATAAGGAAACAAACAACTCCCTCCACAATTTCCACTGTAATTCATCAAATAGGGGGGAAGAATACCCCAAACAAACTATCAAAATCACATCAAGAGTAAAGGTAAACATCTAAAGTAATTTGATATATTTGCCAGAAAGCCTGGTATTTTTGAAAAGCCCATAAAAATTTATAAGAGGACTGTGCTGCCTTTTCAATACTCACAGAAAATAAAAACAGTATGCATGCATGCACTAATATCAGTGATTAGACAGATCCCTATGACAATTATTATTTTTTGATACAAACAATAAGTTGCTTTATAACGGCTGCCATCACTTCTTTTCTATTTCTTCTCCATGACCTTTCCCCATGGTGAAATAAACACACTGGTATCCCAAAGAGTAAACTGTAAATTACAAACCCCAATAATTTTCAATTGTTTTGGAATCCAAACGGTGTAAAGCAACATTACTACACACCTATGAAAGTTTTATTTTAGTCTCAGTTCAAAAATAAAATAAAAAGAGAAGTTTTTCAAACTAACGTAGAAAGGTAGCACTGGTCTGATGCAACACAGTACTACTGCCAAGTAATTACAGCAGTTGCACAACATGCTAAATCATTGTCATTGTGCATATTAGCCCAAGTTACATCAGTCTGTCTGCTCACATTCATCTCCCACTGAAAATGGTCCAAATGCCACCTGTTTTATTGGGTTGAATATACACTACTGCAACAGAAGATTTCTTCAGCAATTTACTGAACGTTTCTCACTAATTGTATTATGAAGAGCACCATCATCATATTTCTGTTCCACTGCCAGGAGGATAAGTTTCAGACAAGCCTGTCTGTCTGGCAGAATTATTTTGCTAGTTATACTGGGTTTGCTGTAGCCTAAAAAAATTAGACCTTTTCTACAATTCTGCATTTGCATTAAAGCATTATGAATTTCATGGCCTTATACAGGCAAAATTTCCAAGGACTCTTGAGATGAATCTTCTGTGCTAATACAGCAACAACTGATTTAATCCCCTGAAAACTGTTTTTAAAAGTCAAACACTTATTCAGACCTATACTATCCACACACGCAAACTGCAACAGAGAAAACAAATTATAATAGTAGGTGAGAGCTAGATCCTAGCTATCCAGCCTCATTCAGTCAAGCCTTTCAGCAATGATTCTGCAGGATTTGGCCTGATTAATATCTGACTGGTTTATGTTTACTTGTTTCCAATGAATCCCTACCCTCCACCAAGTGTGCAGCTGTTTTCTAACCCTTAACAATAACAGACTTGGTATGCAGAGCGGCAGCCTGATGAACAGTATCTCTTCTATGTGTTGGCTTCTTGCTTGTGCTTTCTTCTTTCAAGAGTGACCAGACAAGGTAGATGTGGCTGAGGGCAGTGATATTCCTGGGATTAATGAATATGCACCAGAGGACAAATTTCTGTGTTGCCAATTACAGTAAGCAGTCATTGCACAGGCAGCCAGACTGCAGCTCATGCAAAGACATAGGCAGGCTGTTGTGGGGTCAGGAAAAACAAATCAAAAGAGGATTTTGCAGAATTTGCAGTAAGCCAGACAGATGCTGCACCAACTGAAATTAGGCCTAGAAGCACAGTCCACCTTGCAGTGATCGATGAATAGGCAGGGAGATGTGTATATAGATAATCCTTTTGTTCTAATATGGTACATAATCATCCTACTAGAAATTGCAAATTTGGTGGATTACAAATGGAAAAATTCCAGGTTTTGGGTCTCAAAATATTTTGGGGCTCCATGGAAAAACTCATTACTACCAAAAGTTTTAGAATGATTGATTTGTAAGTTCTGGCTAACCCCTTATTTCTATTAGACTTATACTATGTGGAATATAAAGCTAACTGAAATGAATATGTATCATTATTCACGCACAGCTGTCTTGTATTTCCCATTCCTTTCCCCAGGACAGAAGATAACATTCTATGCCATACCTGCAGGGAGATGGGCTGGCTCAGCCTCAAGAAGAGGTGACTGAGGGGGGGCCTCATTAAAGTGCATAAGGATCTGAAGGGAGGGTGTCAAGAGGATGGAGCCAGGCTCTTCTCGGTGGTCCAAACAATATGAAAAGAGGCAATGGGCAGAAACTGATGCCCAGGAAGTTCCTTCTGAACATGAGGAAGAACTTCTTTTCTGTGCGGGTCACCAAGTACTGGAATAGATTGCCCAGAGAGGTTCTGGAGTGTCCCTCACTGGAGATGTTCAAGAACGATCTGGACACAATCCTGTGCCATGTGCTCTGGGATGATCCTGGTTGAGCTGGGAGGTTGGACCGGATGACACACTGGGGTCCGCCCCAACCTGACCCAGTCTGTGATTCTGTGACTTTAAGTGTCTATGTCGTAACTGCTCCCTTGTCCATACAACTTATTCTTTTCCTTAGATATTTCTGAACAAACTTATCAAATTTCCTACCTTTTTCATTCCTGCTATACATACAAAATAGCCAGTTTATATAACTCTTCCAGAATTTTATTTCTAGCTGTACAGGGCAAACCTAGAACTAATTCATGCCTCTAAAGAGAAAGGGCCTTTCAACTTCCCCAGTCTTCACAAAGAGCTCAAAATCAGCAGAAATTCATATCGACTGCAGGAGAAGGAAGGATTTGAGTCCTTGCGGAAAGCCAAATACATCTAGGCGGACAGGAAGGAACAGAGCTAAAAGTAGTGGGAGACAGAAAACACAGGGCTGGGCATTTATAATGCACGTCAGCATGGATTTCTGTTAAGGACTGAAATTCTTCACAGCCATATCTACTAACTATTCAAGACATCAATACATGCTACTAGAAAAAAGCTCCAAATATAACGTCATCATCTAAAGTAACAGGTGTAGGATCTGGAAATTACTCATCAGATTACTGATCTTTATTACATACTCTGCATTACTCATTTAATTGATGAGTAGCAATGCACATTTAGTCATTGCAGACAGAATATTTTTATTTTATTTTCACAGCTAAGTGCACCAGTATTTCAGAATTTTTGCTTTTATTTGGATAAATCATGGGCCGCTCTGCCTCAGAACAGAATACCAGCACAGTTCTATAACCAGAGCAAACCAAAATTCAAAGAACAATTCTGTTTGCTTAACCTATACTCTTTATCAAGTAAGGTTATTAATTCCTATCTATCTACCAAGTGTGCAATCAGCATTTAAATTGATGGTTTAGAAGCACAAGAGGCAAGAACTCTCAAGGCTGAGAACATTCCTGCACTACGTTTTTGCATTAAAAAGCATTGTGTCTCATTATACACTGAAAATAGAATAAAGGCTGAAGTTTTGATTTGCATATTGATATTCACAGATGTTTATGCTTTAAAACTGTGTATTTTATGCATACAACTTATTGAAGTACTAGCACTAGCATGCAACAAACTAAAGCCATGATTTATGTAATCATTCATAACTTCTATGCTAAAAGAGTAACAGAAAATTCTGAGAGTAATAATTTTCAGTGTCTTGCAATTTTAGAAATGTCCAGTTGTTATATGATAATCAAATACTGAATTTGAATGCACTGATTACAGACTGATTTCTTTACATGTTTTAAATATATTTTGCAGGAGTTTGTCATTTGATTTTGGGTAAGAAGAGATCAAAGGAAAGGGCAGGAATCCTTCATGATGTGATATTCATGTATTTTTTCTTGAAGAGTGGTAACCCTCAGACAGGATAAGGTAGTTCTTTTTTTTCTGTTTCAAGTTCTTAGCTCTGCAATAAGTGGACGCTTTTCTTTGTTTCAGTTACTTTTAATGGTCTCTCCCAACCAGTGCTGCTTTCAAAATTCTAATAACCATTTATTCCTCTTTTCATTGTAATAGTTTAGTAAATAAATAGACAACATTATACTGAGCAAGCAAGCTAACACAGCTCCAAATTCTGAGCTGAAAGAGATGCTCTTTATATAAAGAAGTAATTTTAGGTCAAAAATAATTCTTCGACTTTTAGTTGAAACAAGAGATGTTGCATGTTTAGGAGTACAGAACAGTCCCTGACTTCTGGACTTAAAAGGCAACAGTACCTGATTTTTTTCACCCCAATATTCTTGTTTTGATAGTTATCCATTAATTGTAAGAGCTTTCTTCTTACCGTAAAATCTACATTGCTCTGTTTCTGCACCTGCTTGTACAGTCTATCCTATTTTGGATGTTTTCCTTTTCAAAATTACCTAAACCCAAATAATATTATTACCTTGGCTGAAGACAGAGAAGAAATTGCTATTACAACAGATATTGGAGTCCAGCAGGAGCCTGCATTCCAACAACTCCCCTTAACTCTGCTACATCCAGGCCTCGGTAGCAAAGAATGTGGAGAAGGAGAAATATATCAAGTCACACAGGCATGAACTGCGAGTAAGTTATAGCTTCGAGAAAGCTGAAGTATATTTTAAGTGCTTTAAGAATAAGAAAGAAACTGCATTAAGCAAGAATCCTTAGACCTAGTTACAGTACCTCGCCTTTGATAAAGTTAACTCTGCTTTAGACAAAACTAAAACAAAAGCTAGAACAGTTTACCATTCCTAGATGGAACAGATTAATCCATTCTGCATATATTTTAGGCAAGAATTAGAACTTCGCCTGGATAGGTCAACAAAGGTGGTGTTAGAAGTCATGTTACTTTCTAATTGTGTAATTTAGAAATATAATGTGTTAGTTTTCAGGGGTTCAGGTCCACTATGCTTTTTTCATCTTACGCTGCTACTACTGCTGTTATGCTTCGCTACTGCTGCTACTACTGCTACCAACACTTAAGAAACTGGACTTTACTGTAACTCTGGGCTTTAGCCCACGGACTTTGATATGGACCATGGAATAAAACTTCTTTCACAAAGTACCAACGACCTCAGCCTTTGACAACCCATAAGAAACTGATCAAACGGAAATATCTTTACCTTAGCATTGTTTTTTTCTCTAAGGATTCCAAATGTTACAAATGGTGCTTGGGGTTTATGGATTAGAGGGTTTTGTTGGTGGTAGTTGGTTAGTTTTTGGTTGTTTTTGATTTTTTAAATTGAGTAGCCAATTATAAGGCCATAAGGTAAAGGACTATAGTTTATCTTTTCTTATTTTTGTTCACTCACCTGAACCAATCATCCAGTCTTATTTTACAGTTAGCGAATCAAAACCACACCTCTAGGACATGTTTCATCATATTTCATTTGCTTCTTTTCTCTGTGATGCAATCAATCACACCGATGAAGTACCTTACTCTTCCATGACTGTGGGACAAATATATGTGATTAATTCAGGTCCATGTATTCTTTCCTCTAGGAATTCCATTCCTCTCTTAAAACAGTTTATGGTGCTCACCAAGAAGAACAGCTAAGCATGCATTGCTTCATAACTTCTATACTGAAATACAAAATTTATAGGCCTTAAAGAATTCAGTGTTTCACCACTTCTTTGGTAAGTGCCTGAAGGGCAGGCAGAACATTTTGCCTAACTTGACATTCTCTCTCTCTCAAAATGTATGAGTTTATTTCTGTGATAACTGCAAATATGAAGCTTGCCGTAAAATAATAGTGTTTTTAAAACTTCACGCTAAAAATTCTTTGCAAGAATAGTGACAGATTTGCTGCTAACAAGCAAATGAACATCACAGGATGAAACAAAAATAGTGTAGTACCTTGTACTTTTTTCTCCTGCTTCCCTGCTCTCTATGCAGTTCATAAATCTACATTATTATTTAGTGCCCTGTGGTGCTGAATATTGTAGGTTGATGGAACAAAATGTTGAAAAATTGTCAGAGAAAGTAGAACTAAATGATTCTATGACCTTTCAGTGACATGCCACCACAAGATGGTGAGAAATTCGCATGCAAGCTGAAAGGCTTTTTAAATGCTACTCAAATGTATTTATGTGACATAGTTTTATATTTAAATCTACCATTTCCTTTAAAGAATTCTTCGTTATCTTTCATGTTAAAAAAACCCCAAAACACAAAAGCAAAGAACAAAAAATCCCCTAACCAATCTTTGTTAGGAGATCTGAATAACAAATAAAAAATCCATTTGAAAACTATTTCAGACTCAAAATTTTATATTTTTTTATCCTTGTTTAATTATAGCTTGCATGATATTAGAGCAAGAACTTATTTTCATACCTTAAAAAACAGAGAACTTTTGTTTGTTTTTGTTAAAAAATCTAGTATACCACTTGTCATTTAAATGAAAAAAATAATGAATTGCAAATGGAGAGAACTTAGTGAAGCATGAGACCATTTAGCAAAATATTTACACATGCCACACAGATTCTTTCTGAAAGTTTATTTGAGTGTAAAGGTGACATTTTGAAATGTGTAACTGTAGTGAAAACTAAATCAATCATAAGTCATTTATCACTTAGGAATGAAATTTAATGTTTGTCTTCATTTTCCTTCTTATTTAAAAAGCTCTTGTCCCTGTGATTATTTGCTTTGAGTCAGATTATCCTACTTTTTCCAGACAATTAGCATTTTTCTTGATTACATCTGACCTGGATAGAGGTCTTTTATTCTATAATAAATATATGTTTTAATAAAATTAATAACCCAGCTTCAGTCATTGATATATCACCGTATTTTTATTTAATTCCACTGCACTTAGCCCATTTACTACATCTTTTTCACTTGCTTTA
>WEIT01021997.1:4309-29499 GCA_013389985.1 Dryoscopus gambensis
GGAGCATCTCACAATGGGGTGATGTAATTCAGTGGGTCCTTGATTGCCCATTAAGCAGCGACAGCTCCCGGAGGGAGTTATCAAGGATGAGTCATGGTAGGGGATAAGGAGCACAGCCCAACCTGTTTTAACAGCTTGTGAAGATGATAATAGAATACATACTTTTGGTTATATCTTGTACTGTAATCTAGGACAGCCAGGCTTTGTGTTCAATTGTTATTGAACAGGTAAGTGTGTAAACTTAACCTGTTACTCACCTTTCAATTTTGTAAATGGTAAACTAGTGCAAGGCTATGCTCAAAATTACCAGTAACATTTGCTCATAAGATTCAAGACCATAATGACCATCCAGCTTTAGTTTTGATGTTTACATTTCTCAGTGACAAAGGCTCTTCATGGTACATGTATCCAAAAATTGTGTCTCATACTTCTTGAATATCTGTGGTCATCTGCAGCTTCTAAACCCATCTCTCAATCAGCTCGAGCCGTGTGACTTGCACTCTGACTGCACTGTAAAAGTTGCTGTGAAAAAGCAGTCTCTCCTAAAATTTTTCTAATCATTATTTTCTGACTTAAAAATCCTTGGTCACTGAAGTACACCTACATTGCTCATGTAGTTAAGAGTAAACTTTTAATGGTCTTCCAAATAAAGTAGAACTGAATAGCACAAAGTTCTACTTTTCATCTGCTGTCCTGATGAAGGGGGTTTTTGCTTTAACAACAAAAGATGCTTTATGTGGTTGGTTACCTCCATAGAGAAATCACTTTGTTTTGCACTGAAATCTTTCTCCAGGGATTCAGTGCCTACTCTATTGATCTTATGCTGTGTTGGGTCACATTATGACAAATAGCAAGAGCTGATGATGCTTCACTGTTCACAAGGCTCTGCAGCATTCCTAGCTTTGTTTCTAATAATAGCTATGGCTTTTGTTAGAACTGTCTGTTGAGGTTGACACATACTACTCTTTTCATCATATTTTTGTTTCCGGGAGTGCTATAAACTGAGATATTGCAAAGCAACTGCTATGTCCTGGAATATATGAAGTCAACTTGAACACCACACGTTTTCCTAAACAGCTCATGTGTGAATCAATGTCAATGCTTGCTATTGTATTATTAGTATTGTTTAGTGTATTGTAAGTATTGCTCAGGTCACAAATCTGCAATATTAACTGATTTTTGGAAGGGACTTAAATACTTAAGCAGCTTTAGGCCTTCTTATCTAGCTCAAAAGTCAAGTGGAGGTATAATCATCCGCATGTTGCAGCTGAATTCACACTGACACAGTTCTGCAGTATCCATCACTGCCTTGGGGAAAGGTGATATGAAAGTGTGAGAGGACACTTTAAATTTCAAAATTACTTATGTTTGCTGAGTCCGTGGTAGCAAAATATTGAGAGAAGTAAATTGAAAAATGAAGAACTTTCAGGGGGCTTTCATTCTATAATTTCTGTACTGTTATAACTTCTGCTGGAATGTAAATAGTAACTTCCCATTTTTCTCTAATTTCAGCTGTAGTTGTCTTCCCACAATGAATAGTCTATGATTTAAGTAGAATTGTTGACTAGGTCTTGTGTTCTGAGCTGTGAGAGATAATGTTGGAGTGATTCCTCTCTTCTTTCTCAGTTGCCATTACTGTCAGGTCATAACTGGAGTTGCACTTTCTTATTTGTCCTGCTTCCTGCCAAGATCCATGGATGATGCTCTTTGTTAGTCTTTAAATGTCTAATGCTCAAGATTACATTCTTTTAGGGACCAGAACACCTTTTCATGGCTTTGCTTATGATGGGAGGTGAAGAAAGGACAAAGTGGAGAGAGGGTGCTTCTAATGCCACCCTGGCTTTCCTTTCTTTTGTCCAAGCTGCAGTGTTGTCACACATGAATACAGAAGTGCAAAATTTAGCTTCATAAAACCTGTGGCCACGGAGGTTAGAGGGTTGCTTCCTAAGTTCTGAAATATATTATAAGCCAGTGTAAAAGTTCTTGCTCCTTTACGCAACACATTGCTGGAGTACTGGAGTCACTTCAGTGTGTGCCGGTTGGGAAACATTAACTGAAGAGCCAGACCTCCCATATCTGATGGGTCTAACAACAGCAATGTTTTTCCAAAAAGGGGAATTAAAGAAAACAAAAAACCAATTCCTAGAAAATATAGCATAATGTCCAATCTAGCAACGTGCTTGTCCTTTTGTTGATCTTGTTCTTGGCATCCTTGTTTTTGTTTCCTATATTCAAGTAAAGATGATAATGATAATCTTTGTGTGATCTATGTTGTTTACATGCACAAAATGATTACATCTATCTCAGGCACCAAGATATTGTTATGAGGACTGTGTTGGAACTGGGTAAGAGATTTTACTCTTAAGAGCAGTTGTGATGACTTCTTTATTTACACTTACATAGTACAGTTAAGAGAGAAAATACAGGATCTGCTAACATTGTGTCTTTCAAAGACAAAAGCACCATTTTATATTAAAAATACATTCTTCTCTCTTATTCAAGGAATCCCCCTCTCCCACATACCCAAGGCCAAGGATAAGGAAAATCTAAGGGGTTTTGATAAAATGTTTGACATAAGCAGTTTTAATCAGACACACCGAAGTGTTGCACATGCTTGGTCTCAAATTTTGGAAAATGTTATGAGGATTCTCAGTGCTGTGAGGATTCTCAGTGTTGTGAGGATTCTCAGTTTGAGATTCTCAAACATTTCAGACAGTGTTTGTATAATTTCAGTACAGTAGATATGTAGGTTTTTACTGGATTTCAAAGTTTTTGAAGAATTGTCTGAAATCCTCCAAAATATGCAGGCCTCACACAGAGAATAAAGGGGCTTTTTTTAGCTAAATTCTGTAAGTTCACTGCAGATGGAGGGAGGATGGGTTCACAAATTTCTAACAAGATTTTGGATGAA
The DNA here is from genome assembly GCA_013389985.1 of Dryoscopus gambensis. Lineage (NCBI taxonomy): Eukaryota > Metazoa > Chordata > Aves > Passeriformes > Malaconotidae > Dryoscopus > Dryoscopus gambensis. Next base: position 7,221 of record WEIT01021997.1, read on the forward strand.
CTTTATGCTAAGCAGATTGAAGTAATAATTTCCATATTTTTTACTAGTTTGACTTTCACACACCTTCAGCAACATGCTCTGTACTTGAATCAATCCTGTTGAGCTCAGCTGCACATTTTACTGTTATCAGCAAACCACTACATTGCAAGCATTTTTAACAACCTCTTCATGTACTTATGAAGAGGTATGTCTAGCTGTGAAGCTTAACTGAAATATTAATGGAAACGTTTTCAATTAAGATACTTCTAGTTGTCATTTTTTTATTATAGAAAACATTGAATGATGAAAGAACTGTTTTTCACCCTGAAATGTTAATTAAACTCCCCAACTTTTCCCTTCAGTCACTCTTCTCTTAAGAATTGGTGTTCTGAAGACTTTCAAAACTCCCTAATGCATGACAAAGTACAAAAAACCAAAAACAAACCCGGAAATATTCACTCCAACTTCCTTCCTATCTAAGTTGGACCTTAACCTTGTTTATCAGCAGAATGTCCCTTAATATTCTTTGGCTGTTTTACAAGCTTAAGTGTTACAAACTGCTCAACAGCAAAGACAAATGAAGACACCCAGCTATAGGAGGGCTTGTTCTGTGCTGTATGTTTGTCTGTCGATTCCTGAGCAGTGCACGGGGTAGTTCAGATGCAATTGCAACTTGCTGCTCTCGAGCCAGAAGCAGAATAAAGGCTGCACGGAAATCAGAAGGAGAGGCAGTGTGAGCACTAATGGTGAGCCTCGTTCATATTTAATAGACATATTGGAAGCTCAGGAAATGTGGTGTCTGAACACACTTTGCATAGTCTACATGAAAAAGGACATGCTTGATAAGATAGGCTTGAGAGGATGAGACTGCATGCAGAACTTGAGGTTACATTTGTGGAGGTAACCACAAATCAAGGCCTCTGCTTTCCTGTCAGTACTCTTTGCTCTATGCATCTTGTTATGTTAGCTGTAGAATGAGATATTTGTAAAGAATAAATATTTGTCACTACTTTGTATATAAAATTGTGATTGCACAATATAAAGACAAAAGAAGCAAAACAAATCAGCAATGGACACCTGGTTAATTTTAAAAAAGTCACAGCTAAGCCAAGTGAACGAATGCTGCAGGTAGGTCAAGAAAATCTCAAATGTAGCAACTGTGGCAAAGGTCAGTCCTGAGGTCTTGCAAACTCTCAGCCTGTGGCCAGTTGCTGGCAATGCCCATACTGGACTACAGGGTTACCCAAGTGCTAAATCTAATAGCTGAATGAACAGTCTACCCTTATTACCGTCATCATGCTCCACAAACAACCAGTTGAGAAGCTGGGCTCTTCCAAGTGACAAAGAAATTATCCAAATGATGAAGCACCACTGACACAGCTGTTCAAGCTGCAGGCACGGCCTCCTTTGTATATCCTTGCAGTGGTTAAAAGGTGCATACCAGAGCACCCAGGCACCTTAAATTTATTGCTCTGTCTTAAGCTTTCCTGGCCAATAGCTTGGCAACAGTTAAATTTAATTTTTCTCAGTCCTTGGCTTAAGTGTAAAATGCAAATAGCAACCATGATATGGTGGAGGAGAACAGATAGATCAGACCTGTCTTTGGGAAATATGGATATCAGATCTGGCTCTGACTTAACTCTCTCTAAATTCAACAATTCTATATTTTTTTAGCTGGATGTTAAATACATTTTTGCACCATTTTTGGCCCTGGTGATTTTCTTTATATAAAAGGACTTTTATCGAGAAATTGGCTGTTATTTGGCCTGACTTCCATTATCTTAAAAACAGGAAGTGATCAGAACTCTAAAAATCTGTACAGTGAGATTTATACCAATGTACAAACTCCTGATTGTCTTAAAAGTTATTATTAGTTGAAAGAAGGGAATGAGAATCGTTGATTCTTTTTAATAAGCAGAAATGTCACAGCCGCAACTTCATGGCAGAATGTCCTCTATCGCAGATAAACTTCCATCACTCTTCATAATACTGAGATATTTGGATAAACCAGCGGTAATATTGGTTTCATATCAAATTAGAAGAAAAAAATATATTGTTACAAAACTCCAAAACTGACCAAGACCACCTTGCTGCTAAAAGAAGTTTTCCAATAGTGTATTGCCATCTACTTCCTATAATCTCATTTTTCTGTGAAATATATGATGATAAACAATTTTAGAACAATAAACTCCTTAGTTCAAAATTTATTTAATAAGCAATTCTAATTGCAGTTACAGAGATTAGACTTCATGCGTGTTTAAATCAAAATGTAAGGATTTAAAAATGCTAATTGGACATTAATGAATACTCATGCAGTGATAGCTAATCTAAGAAAACTATTCAAATCAGATCAACATACAAGAGAAAAAAGGGGTCCACCTGTCTAAAAAGGGGGAAGGAATTCTAGTCCATGAGTTGGTGGGCTGATTGGTAGGGATATAAACTAGTTTTGAGGGGCGTAAGACCAGGCTCACCAGAGATGAGCCTGGGGGCAGCTTACCAGTGTTGGGGGCAAAATCAGCAGCCCAGCTGAAGCACCTACACCAGTGCACCCAGCATGTGTAACAAACAGGAGGAGCTGGAAGCCAGGGTGCAGCAGGAAAGCTACAATGTGGTTGCCATACTGCTCCCAAGGGAGAAAAAAAAAATAGTTCTATCAGCATCTTCTACTTCATTCGTATTCTGAATTTAGATTCTGTTTTCAGAATTTCAAATGCTTGGGGATAGAGAGTGTGGGTTGCACAATCCTACTCTGATGGCCAAGCAGTCACCAAACCAAAACCATGGGTTTTTCTCACTTCTCAAATGTCACAGTGAAGGATTAAAGTATTATATCTGCTTCTAGTCCAGCAGCGTATTGTCATTATCATAATCTGCATAGTTCTGTTAAAACAGGGTTTTAATGCACAAGCACAGTCTCTTCTAAGTAAAGAACTATCTATGTTGTAAATAACCATAGAAGTATTTTGAAAATACTTTAATTATACTTCAAATGTAGAATACTGGTAATGTTTGAAACAGTTGATACTTGGCTGATTCATTTTCTCAGCAGTTCTTTCTTATCAGAAAGGAGCCTGGGATTTATGCTGTGTAAGACCTATTGAGAATACTGATGTGTGATTTGCATAATCATTCACTCGGTCACCATTGTTCCATGCAGGTTCAGTAGAAAGTGCTCCTTAATATCAGCTGAGTGAATAAGAATACTTTGTTAAGAACATATGCAGGATAACAAAAGGTCAGGTCAAGTTGTTCTTCCTTCAACTACTTCTAAATTGAAACATTGTCCTTGAGCTTTTCACCCCTGGGTCCATGTTGAATTTCCACGTTCTCCTACTGTATGTAGCTCATGAGTATGAAGCATGTTGAAGTGAGCTGTTGCAATGCAAAACAAGATTCTTATTCCCCAGTGGGAGGTCCTATGACCAGTACAAACACCTAATGGAAGGAGCCTAATTGCATTATTCAAGGTAACACTTCTTTCCATGCACGCTAATCATATTTCTAATGGAAGTTTTATGATACCAGGTCTCTACATTTTAAAATGAACTCACTTGGATAACTCATTAACTAGCAAGTGTTTTTAGTCACAGATCTCTAAAGGCTAAACCAGCATGGGGAGAGTGTTATTACTCCCAAATACAGGGTTGGGCTTGCTCAGAAGTTGATCCCCTTTTCAAACTTTCCTGTCATCTTGGGTGACACTTATTACACCTACATTGCAATAAAAGGATATGAATGCAAATGCTTTTGGGTCTTTTTCTGTTTTGGAAGGAAAATAAAAAATTGAAACAGCTATCTGAAAGTCAGTGTCATTTTTCTTGTGCTTTAAAAGACTCTCATCTTATTAAAAGTGGTTTTGAATTCAGGATCCCAGATGCTGCGATTCTGACATGGTTAACAATGTAAAACTCTGGATTGGATGTGGCCAGATGAAAATGGCAGTAGTCTACAGCTTTTATCTGTCCATCAGATTTTACGTATACCCTGTGTATGCTTCTGTTTGTACCCATACAACCTACTGCTTTGTAACTCTGATGTCCTGACTTTCTGCAGCAAAGGTGCTGCATGGTTGCTCTTTTGTTTTCTCTGCCTTTAATAAGATTGAGCATGTGGCTCTTGGGCTGCTTGGTAGTGACTGACTCTCTGTGGCCTCTAGAATTTCTAACAGTTGTTAGTGTGTCTCTCTCCTTTGATTTCTCTACCAGTTTTGCCTGGCTTCTTAAAAAAATTCTTTATTCCCAGTTAGATGACAAGATGACAATTCAGGAAATGAAGTCCCATTAGTTGTTGTCTGTCACGAGATGCCAACATAATTGTGTGGACATAGCTTGGTCAGAGAGTTACAGCATACCTATATAGACTTCTTTTTAACAGATTCCTCAAAGACGACTGAGAGATTTTCAAGATTAATATAATTTGGTGTAAAAGAATTATAATACTTTTTAAATGGGGGCAACTCAGTGACTGGGTCAGAGAGAACAGAAATTCAGGAGTAAAGTAATCATTTTTATGATCAGGCTTGATTTCAGACTGTGCGCTAACTTCTTGATCTGCAGTGAACAGAAAAATTTTCTTTTAGCCCCTTAAAGATGATCATTTGCCTCTGAGACATAGTTGTGTATTTTCTAAGTGTTTCTATCTCCTCAGACTTGTGAGCTACATATACTGCCATCTAAATATCCCTGTGTATACTGCTAAGTTCCCCAGATACAGCCCTCTCTTCTTTCTAAGGGTTCCATTAAAACTAATCTCCCTTCTTAAAGGAATGCCATAAAAGTTGAGGTAAAATAAAATAGTCAGTACCAAGAGCACCAACACAACTCTTACCAGTCAATAGATATGTTGTGTTACAGGCATCTATTTACAGCACTGGATTAATATATTCCAGATCCTGTTGTCCTCAGTGCGCTAAACGCAACTACAGGTATTTATTGAAAGTTTTTACTATGGGCTGTTCTTAATGTCAAATACTTGCCATTCACCTTAGTAACTACAGTAGCCTTGCACATGATGGAAGGAGAGGAATGAGTCAGTATGGCAGCTATACAAGCATTAAGATGTAAACTGCATTTCTTACTATACACCCATTCAGTCATCCGGGTAAATTATGTGAATGATTGTTAAAATCTGTGAGTGTCAAGGATGAATCTGGTTTAGTTCTTCTCCTTGCTTACAGATTTAATTTTAATTTAATTTAAGCTAAATTATTATTTTTTTAGCAGATACCTTTTTTCAGTAATACTGCATGAATTGTAAGAAAAAGCTGTTCATAGTTGATTATTTTATAGATTTGAGCAGTGTAGAGATAAACAGCCAGCCTTTAAAGTGGGAAAAAAAAAACCAGAACAAAACATGAATTATTATAAAGAACATTTTATTAGATTGAATTGTACTATATATGATCTCAGTAAACTGTTATCAATGCGCCTTCATTAGTTTTACAAGGCACAAGGTGTATAATATTAAAGTTACATAGTTAATTCACTTAACATTTTCCAGCACCAGAGGAGCTTCAGATTTTGTTTTCCTTGGAGAATGGGTGACCATGTTTCTCATTACCTAAGCCTGTGTTCTTGAGTAAGAAATTTTTGGCAATGCTGTTAATTGCTCCTCTACTGAATGAAAGTACATAAAAACAGAATTGCACTCTTCCTCAGAATTAAATTTAAGCTTCCACAGTAAGTTTTAGTGCATTTGAATCATGTCAATCATCATAGACCTTTATCTTTTGGCAGACTGGTAAATCCAAGGTACACATCTAAACTGGGGCTTCTTGCAGAGCTGAAGATTGGTTCTGCAGCATTGGGGTAAAAGAGTCCTTGGCATTTCTTGTGTAAACATTTAAACAACAAGAAACACATTTTTGTTCTGTAAGTCCCAACTTAGGGTTCTTCAGTGTGCTGCAGTAACTTTTCCAGCCTTCATTCATGCAATCAATACTATAATATCTTTACCAAGGTAATAATTTGCAACAAAAGGGAGAAAAATGACATGGCTTGCTTGGACTGCATTATGGAATGCTCTTCCATAAAGATGTTATTGACATGAGAAAGACAGACATGAATTACAGGACAAGGAAAAGTTGTATAAGGCACACTGCTGAGCATATTAGAGCCTGCTTTGTTCTGGAACTAGACATTCTCAAGAGCATAAGGATAAAGATTCTGCCAAAATATTTATCACCTTCTGTTTTTCTAAATAGAATTTGATACTTGCAAATATGTTCTGAGTGGGTGTCGTGGTTTATTCCAGCAGGGAGCTGGAACACCACATAGCCATTTGCCTATGCTCCCCTCAATGGGATGGGGAAAAATCCGAAAAAAGATTAAGTTAATGGGTTGGGATAAAGAAAGTTTAACAGGACAGAAAAGGAGGGGAGACTCATAAAAATGCTAAAAGAATATACAAGCCAAGTTACGCACAATGCAATTGCTTACCATCCAGTGACTTATGCCCAGCTAGTCCCTTAGCAGCACGCTGTATTCCCCAGCTATCTCACCCAGTTCTATTTTTGAGCACGATGACATATAGTCTAGAATATCCCTTTGGCCAGTTGGGTTCAGCTGTCCTGGCTACGTCCCCTTTCAGTTACTTGTGCACCCCCAACCTACTTGCTGGCAGTGCAGTATGAGAAACTGAAAAGTCCTTGACTTCATATAGACACTGCTCAACAGCAGCTCAAACGTCAGTTTGTTATCAACATTCTTCTCATCCTAAAACCAAAACACAGCTCTATACCAGCTACTCGGAATAAAATTAAGTCTAACCCAGCCAAAACTAAGACACAAATTTAGTAACCTGCTGTGTAAATGTTTGGCTGGGACCATGGTTGTATTGGTGAGAATACTTTTTTCAGTAAAAGAAACCAGAGGAAGGCTTCAGAGATAAAAGTAGCTTATATAACTGTTTCAGTATATGTAATGTCAGAATGAAGTAATATACTACTAGAATGCTCAAAATATTTGTTTGGCTGTTTATGGCAATACCAACCCCTTTGAAAGAATTTGCTCCATTTTCAGAGTTCCTTATTTCTGTTCCTGATGTCACTTTTAGAAGACTGTTAAACCATTAACCAGTAAATCTTCATAGATCTGCAATATATTTTGTTTCAATTTAGAAATTAACAGTAGTAAGAGCTATGAAAATACAAGAAATGCAAATTGCATTCCCAGTGTTGGAGGAAAAAAGTGGAGTGCTTTACTTAAACTAACTTACATTATTAGTAAGGACTCAGGAGGCTCTGATATTAATACTGTGTTAATTTAATGTCAAAGAAGAAATTAGAATAATTGACTACTGTCCTTTTTGCCCTCTCTCTGTTACTTTCAGAATCCTATTTTAACTAGACTTTTACAATGATTAAATTTTATTGGAAGTAAAATAATGGAATGGTTCAGGCTTCAAGTTGATCTTCAATTCTTGTAGAAATTGGTTTATTTTGTTTTGTCCATTTTTATATTTTTAAATGTGTATTAAGCTAAATATAGACTGGGGAGAAGAGTCAGAAGAATCATGAATGAAGCAGTAAAGCTGCGCCTTGGAAGAAAGGAATATGGTAGGGGAAGGTGTTTTAGATTTTGTCTTTGTTTCTTAAACCAACTTTAATTCAACTGACAGGAACCCAAATTTTCCCCAAGTCAAGTCTGTTTTGCCGGTGATAGTATTTGGTAAGGGTCCTGGTGCATTTGGTATTTCTTTGTCTTTATCTCAGTTCATGAGTTTTTCCTTGTTATCGTCTCCTCCTATCCTGTTGAGGAAGAGTAGTGACAGAGCAGCTGGGTAGTTGTCTGGCAGCTGCCCAAGGTTAATGCACCAGAGTGAACGCTTTCCGGGTTTTTCCCTGGCCGAGCTCACAAGGCAGAAGCAGCGCAGCCGCGTCTCCAAAGCGTCCTCGCCACTCAGCAGGCAGCAGAGGAAACGCAAACGAGAATCTCAGAGCCGGGTGGGAAAATGTGCTTTTCTCCCTCTTCGGGCAGCCCGCACCAGGTAGCCTGATCTATGGCAAAAGCATTCCCCAAGAACAAAGGAGGCGGGAAGGGCTCAGTCCAAGAAGCTTTTAATCCGGCGAATTCAGGAACTAGACTGGCGAATGCAGCAACTAGACTGGCCAAGAGAGGGGCGTGGAGACTCTTTTTCAAGGGGGGGCGGTAACAGAACGGGAACCAATGAGGGACAGGGAGAGGGGAGGACACAACTGGGATACAATCCAATGAGGGAGTTTGGGAGGCGGGGTTGTAACACAGAACAAATGCAGAACCGAACTTAACAGAACTTTCCAGACCAAGGGGAAGAGCAATCTTCAGGGTGCCACCCAGTGGGCTGCGGCTTATAATCAGGCTAAGCCACTCCCACACCAGAGTACTCACTATTGAAATAGTCTTGTGCTGTCTCAAACTCATTATTATATATCCACTTCCCCTGTAAAATGGATAAAGCTAATGTGGGGGTTTTGGTGTTTGGTTTGTTGATTTGTTTTTACGGTACAGCTTCTATTCTAAGAGATCCTTATTTTGCTTTCCATTCAGATTCACTGAAGTGAAAACTGATTGAAGGACTGTAAGTAAAGGCTAATATAGTGATTAAAAATAGCAATATATTATTCTGAAGGGCAGATTCTAAAAGTAATGCAGAGACCACTGTAAATTGAAATCTAAGACAACTTCATCATCTTTTTCTGTAAAGAACTAAACAACCGCATGCAAAATGGACCTTTGTAATGACCTTTGAGTCTAAATGACAAGGCAAATTATTCTGCAGGTGATTGTAAACTGAAACATGTTATGAGGGGGAAAAATTTGCCATGCCATCCATTATTTTGATGCTTATAAGCAGTGAAATTTGCAGTAAGTGGAAATGCATGGGTTTGTAGATGTATAATGCAGGATGTTCCCAAAAACATGGTATTTAGAAAGATGAGAGCCATTGTATTCTGGTTTGCTTTTCCTCACTGAAGTGCTATAAAAGAATTTTGAAAGTGTCTTTTTTTCCTGCCTGTGAGGGAATAGACCATACAGGAAACATCTCTGATATTTTACATTTGATAAAGTCTCATATCACAGAAGGCAGCTTTTTTTAAATGGGTTGAGCAATGTCTTGGGACCTTGAAAAAAGTGCTGTGGGACATAAAGTGCTATGTAACTCAGCTGTAACTGAGACACAGCTTTAAGGGTTCTCAAAATTGTTGAGAACACGCAAAATCATTAGTGTTGCAATATTTAGCTATTTAGCTCTTTGTGTGCCTTTCTGTGTCTGGGCTATGAATTCTGGTTTTTAGGATGCAATATATACACTATATAGGCAATAAAGCACCTTGAGCAGATATTCTAGCATCTTAGGTTGATACTGAATGTAATCATTACCAGTATGCATTTAATACTGGCTCTGGTACTAATGAGTGAGCTATAAGTGAGCTGTAAAAGCAGAATGTGTTGAAGTTTAACTTAAAAAATAAATAAATGGAGGAACCGCAATAGTAGACTTGATGTTATTATGTGCAAGAGGTCCAGTATTAGACAAAATTTTGGCATTTGGTTGGTTTGGTATTCTTTTAGCAGAAGTGCTACCAAATGTTTCAGATGGTAAGGTGAAATGTTGGACTCTTTGTGAGAGAATATCACTGAATACAGCTCTGGCCTAGATCCTATCAAGCCAGTATCAAATGTTTCAGATGGTAAGATGAAATGTTGGACTCTTTGTAAGAGAATATCACTGAATCCAGCTCTGGCCTACATCCTATCAAGCCAGTAGTCAGCTGTGATTGATGATTGATCTTCTGGGAAACACTGCTGTTGGGGTAGAGACAGAAATAACTATTTTGCATGACTCAGGGCCATAATAGCCAACAGTGACCACTCAAGACAAAGTTGAAAGAGAGTGTCGGGGAACAACTCCACACCTTTATTTTTCCCAGGGAACCAGGGGAATGGTGATGTTTTTCATCGCTCTAGAGATAAGACTGGAGTAAGCATTGCCTGGATTAACTTTTCCTTGCACTTATTGGAAGAAGGGATAATAGCTCCCCATAGCAAAGGTGAGGGCTCATAGGTCAAAATCAGTAGGGAAAAGTGCTGTGAAGTTTTATTGTAGGTTAATTTGGTGTTGAGAAGGAAGAATTATATGCTTTCGGTACTCTTGTCTCTCTCCCAGAAACAGTAGCTTACCTCTTGCTGACAGTAAATATACTTCCTCCTTGGCTGGCATTCTCCTTTAGCATAAGGAATCCATACTGTGTAAGCAACTTCTACTCGTGGGCTTTTGAAAGGAGCACTCCAGATCTTCTCCTGTTATGCTCTATTTACCAAGGGGAAGAAGCTGAATTATTCATATCTGCCTCTGCCAAAAACAGTAGGAGGAAAAAATTGACTGAAGCAGAATACAGTTGCAAACATGACAAAGTTCTCACTCCAATCTCAACAGCTGTAATTGTCCCCTCCATCTGGGCTATTGAAGACAGGGAAAGACAATTTTCAGATCAACCACCTGTAAGAAATCTGATCACGTTTTGGAACTCTCTTTACCCAGAAGATGAATTCTTTTTAATGTAGGGATATATCTTACAGTTTTTAGAAAGTGTTACAGTTTTTGAGACTGGAAGTAGTTTCAAAGAATTTATTTAATTTCTTTCTACATTATACAGCTTGAAAGCATATTTAACAGTTCTAATTCATGCATTTTGCTTACTTAATAAGAGTCTTCAAACTCAGCATGCAATGAACCCTGCTGATCTGAAACACTGAAAAGGCAAATTATTCTTAGTGTTTGCAGTAACAGTTTAAATAAGTAATTTAATCACAAGGGATAATCTTTCTTTTTTGAGTTTCCTTATTAATATTGCCTTGGCCCTTTTAGAACTTTACTCTACAAATCAGGCCTAAAAAAGAGCTTTGTCTATCTATCTGTCTATCTATCTATATATATATATAGGTGGGTAGTTTCTACATGAAAAGGAGTAAAAAGTACTTCTTGACAAGCATGTATTTAATTTGCAGGGGGTTTATTCCTTTGGCATAGCTGTCATGGGGTCATTACAGAAAAGGAGAAGTAGAAGATTTCTTCAAAATACATCAGATACACTACAAAATCTCTTTTGGGGCTAATTCCCTACATGTGCAGCTCTACTTCTGCATATTACATTTTTGTGGTGCTGTGCTAAGATCCTTCTATGAAAATTAGCTATGGATTAGAAGTATTTTGATGAATTAACCTTTGTTTTAGAAAGTTAACTCTGAATATAGTAATCCATTAAATACATTCCTAGAAAATAATTTTTAAACCCCAAATCATCAGACTTGGGAGACTTATCTAGTTAAAGATATGAAAATTTTATCAAACTGAATATCCTTCTTCAGTCATATAGCAGCCACAGACCAGGAGGTTTTGGACAATGTAAGTTGAAACAATTCTATTGACTGTATGGAGTACATAAAAAAGCGCCACGTCTAAAAAACAGTGTTATGCTAGTCTAAAATTGTGGAACTGATCAGCCTGATAAATCAATTTACTTGACCAGCTTAGAGTGGATGACAAGGGTGATCAGCAATTGGAATGGGCTGCCCAGGGAAGTGATGGAATCACTATGCTCAGAAGTGTTCAAAAATCTTGTAGATGCGCTGCTTAGGTAAACTGTTTAATGGTGGACCTGAAAGTGTTAGGTTGAGGGTTGGACTTAGTCTTAGAGGTCTTTCCCATGCCCAGTGATTCTATGATGGCAAGGCTCTGGATGTTGGTTACCTGGACACCATTGTCTTTCCCATTCTCCTGGAAGATGGCTGCTCATGGCTTGGACAGGTGTACTCTTCACTGGATAAAAAATTGTGTAGATGGCTGAGCCCTGAGAGTGGTGGTGAATGAAGTGAAATCCAGTTGACAAGCAAATACAAGTGGATCTCCCTAGGGCTCACTATTGGGGTACAGTTCTGTTTAATATCCTTATCAAGTATCTGGATGAGGGCATAGAGATGACATCAAGTTGGACAGAAATGTTGACCTGCTAGAGGATAGAAAGGCTCTGCAAATGGATCTGGACAGGCTGGATGGATGGCCTGAGGCCAACTGCATGAGGTTGAACAATGCCAAGTGCCCAATCCTGCATTCGGGTCCCAACAACCTCAGACACTGCTACAAGGCGGGGGAGGAGTGGCGGAAAAGGTGCTTGGTGGAAAAGCGCCAGGTGGTTGAGCAGCTGAACATGAGCCAGCTGTGTTCCCAGTTGGCCAAGAAGGCCAAGGGCATCCTGGCCTGTATCAGCAATAGTGTAGCCAGCAGGACCAGGGCAGTGATTTTCCCCTGGTACTCAGCACAGGTGAGGCCACACCTTGAATCCTGTGTCCAGTTCTGAGTGCCTCACAACAAGAAAGACAGTGACTGTGTCCAGAGGAGGGCAACGAGGCTGGTGAAGGGCTTGGAACACAAGCCCTATGAGGAGCAGCTGAGGGAGCTGGGGATGTTTAGCCTGGAGGAGACTCAGAGGTGACCTTATTGCTCTCTACAAATTCCTGAAAGGTGGCTGTAGTCAGGTGAGGGTTGACCTCTTTCACCAGGCAGCAACTGACAGAANTGTGAATTCTGTGAATTCTGTGAGGTGCTTGAGAGTGTTCAGAGAAGGGCACTAGGGCTGGTGAAGAGTCTGGAGCACAAGTCTGATGAAAAGCAGTTGAGGAAGTGAGGGGTGTTTAGCCTGGGGAAAACGAGTCTCAGGGGAGGCCTTATTGCCCTCTACAACTGCCTGAAAGGAAATTGTAGTGAGGTGGGCATTGGCCTCTTGTCTCTGGTAACAAGTGGTAGGACAAAAGGAAATAGCTTCAAGTTGCACAAAGGGATGTCCAGATAAAATATAAGAAAAATTTCTTTACGGAAAGGGTTATTAAGCACTGGAATAGACTGCCTAGGAAAGCGGTTGAGCCACCATCCCTCCAGGTATTTAAAAGATGTATAGATGCGACACTTAGAGATTTATTTTAGTAGTGGATTTGGCAGCACTAAGTTTATAGTTGAACTCCATTTCCAGGATCTTTTCCAACCTAAATGACTTTATTATATTCAAATTTTTATATTATTCTCACACACAATTCAACATAAACTTGAAATGCCAGCAACAAACAGCCTCATTGGTAGACTCTGATACTGTTGTTCATACATTTAAGATTATTTCTACTTGTGAAAAGACACATATACATCTTATGGAGCTTACTGTATGGAAATACTAACATGATGATGTGACACAAGGATAAAACTTACTTACAACTAGGTATGCATTTTATGGGAACAAAGTCCTCTTTTAAAAACAATGAATAAATTTTTTATTTGCATTGACCTTTTATCACTCTATGACAGTAAGAGAAAACATCCCGCATTTTGTAATAATACAATGGGATACACTATTCCAGATATAGATACATCATCTGCTCTGTGACTTAGGAGCCCTAGTTTGCTAAATAACACATTTAAGTTACTGAAGGACATTTTTAGCAGATGATGGAATGTGTCTTAGGCATGCTTACCCCCAAGACAGTTTGAATCATAAAATCTGAGTCTGAAAGCCTGACAATACAGAAGAGGAAGTACAGCACTGAGTTTACTTGCCTACTCAATGGTCTTCAACAACAAAATATCAGCTACATGTAAATATGAATCTTACAGAGGTCAAAAGGTGCAATTATCTAATGTTGAAATGCAAATGACTTTATCTTTTATGGGGTTTGATTTTTTAAATATTTTTGTGAATGTTTCACATGGAGAATGCGCTCATCTGGAACAAATACTGTGACCTTTGACTTATAAGAAAATATCTTGGGTAAAAGTGTTTTCTGTTTACTGCTGCCATTCTAAACTTAATCTAGAATACTCAGATAAAGAGCAGAACATTATATTGCTTTTTCTGTTGGATTTAATTTTCTTATGTCTTGGAGGGGCATCATTTAAGGTGGGAAAATAATAGAATAACAAGGATAAAAAGAATATATATTGCTGAAGTCCCTTAAGTCCTCTCTTACTGCATAAGGTGCTCAAAACTTCTGGTAAACTGTTGTTTTCATGGTTCTCCAAGTTATTGCTTCTGTATGAAGTTCATTATCAGCCCATTTATAATAAGATGAGTTGAAAACCAATAAATCTGAGATTTCCAAACTGGAATCCTTGTGAACTATCAGTAGTCTTTTGATCTTGCATTCCAAAGTAGTACTGTATATTCTTTGTAGGGTCTCACTGCCTTCTCACTGACATGAAGCAGCAATAAAAGCAGATTGGTCTGAAAATTTTTCAGAGGCCACAAGAAGGTTATTTGCAGGAATGTTTCTCCTACATTTCAAATATCATTTTTCTTTTTCTCCTTTCTCTAACTTTTCTCTCATTACAACACGATAATTTGTGATATCCATCTGGTACCTTTTTCTTTTTCTTTTCTTGCAAGTTATTATAATTCTTCCATTTCTAACCTTCAATTTATGTTCCATTGTGTCCTACTGAAATTATTTCCTATTGCACACATTCCCCAGTTCAGATAGTTTTATAATTGTGTCCTTTTCAATTCACTAAGGACACCTTTACATCCTGATGGAAATTCTTCAAAACATAGCTGACCTAAATCTTAAGGGGAAATGTAGTATCATTTCCCAAGAAGATTTCTGTTTCATTGTGTGATCCTGGAAGATCATTCTTAAGTATTACAGATATGAAATTGTTATGAAATGAATTTCCTATGAAAGTGACCTCTCACCCAGGAGAGATTAAACACTTGCTTTTTATGTACCATCTCTTTGGAATGAGAATTATGCCACAGTGCACTGTAAGAATATATTGGGACATATTATTTTATGTTATACCAGGGTAGAAACAGAACACTAAAACATTCTTTAAAATAGATGAAATAATTTCTACTTGTGTTAGTATTTATAAAGTAACACATTGTCTAAAAATAATACAAGGAACACTTGGAAATTATTCCACTTAAAAAAATTCAAGATTCACGAGACTTTGCAATGTCAGTGCAGACAACAAAATTAACTTGCTTCTTTGTCTTTTCATTACAATAGAATTTAGTGTAGTGATCATGGGATCTTATTTTTGCTGTGCATTTCTGGTTTTTGTTCACAGAACAGTCTTTTTTAAACTGGTCTGTATTCAAGTATGACCCTAAACTGCTTTCTGAACACCACTTGTGCCCTGATTGAAAATAGAGTTAAATTTTCTTTTGTTAGAGTTTCCTGTGATCACAATGACTCATTTCAAACTAACTTCTTTGCAGTACCATTCCAAAGGGAGTCTTCCTATCCCTATGGCATTGGTCAGGATATGAGAGGAAATTTAGGTTACAAATACTCCATAATTGTAGGCAACTTGGTTCATGCTGCTTTGTATTGTGGTGATTACATAGGTTCAGGACACTGATTCCCATTGAACTCGGCTGAAACTGAATGCCTGAAGTCTAATGTATAAAAGCACTGAAGGTCTCACACCAAGAGGAGGAAGGAACACACAAAACAGACTATTCTTGCTGCCCTTTGAACTGTGTCACTGAGACCGGTTTCAGAACAGGGTAGCCTCAGTCACCTGCTTTTTGTCTATGGGAACAGAGATTGATTATGACTTGATTAACTTACCTGACCTATCTTGCAGGGAATCTGATTGATCTACTGGAACACTTTCTCCTTTCAAGAATGAGCTGGTTCTTGTGCACTAAAATAAAAGTTCTATTCTGGCGTCTCCTTTCTTGCTCCGTATCTAAACTTCTTCCCTTTCAGACTTCATTTCAAGGTTTTCTTCTCTTGCTTTATTGCCTCCTCTTGTTCTAGCCTGACTCAGTAATGAGACAAGTTAACTGATATTGAAAATAATTTAGATTCACAAGATCATGAGAGTTCTGGCATGCCTTTTCACTTCTGCTAGAAGATTTTAAGTGAAAACAAAGTTGGTTGAATTGGCCCCTATCTTCTGGCAGACTGTGCAAGTTTTTCATACACCTTTGTTTCTTCCTACTTCTTCCATCCCATAACAGTTCTGCTGTGGTCATGATATGATTAAAGTTGAAACACTTTATCAACTGTTGCAATAGGGTATTGGTGTATGTATGAGAGCACAAAAAATAAGGTAACCTTATAACCATCACTCACCAAAGTGAACAGTTCTGGTGCAGACACATTCTGGGGAGCAAGGTGAATTTCTAGAACAGGGGAACCCCAGGAGAGCACCAAGATGTTCTGTTGACAGGAGGAAAAGAGCCAGCACAACTTCAACTGTTAACATGAGGAGAACAGACTTCAGATTGCTCAGGGAACTAGTTAGTAAGGACTCCTGGGAAAATGCTTTTGAAGGTCCTGGGGTCCATCCATGGTGGTCATTCTTTAAGCACCACCTCCTAAGGACAGAGAAGCAGGGAATTCCAAAATGTTGGAAGTCAAGCAGCTGAGGCAGAAAGCCAGCTTGGCTGACCAAGGATCTTCTTTTGGAGTTAAGTCAAAAAAGGAAGTTGTATGCCCAGTGGAAACAAGGTTGGGTGACATGGAGGAATACAGTGATGCTGCTCACCTCTGTAGGGAGAAAATTCATGTGGCCAAAGATCAGCTGGTATTATTGAAAAACACCTGAAGCACAATGCAGTCATCAGTCACAGCCAGCACAGCTTCATGAGGGGAAACTCTTGCTCTTCAAACATAATTTCCTTTCAGTATAAGTGGCCCACCTAGCTGACCAAGGGAAGCAAGTTATGTGATTTTGAATTTCAGCAAAGTTTTGAGAATATCTCTCACAGGATTGTTCTGGACAAAATCTCCAGCACACAGCTGGAAAAACACATGTGATACACGAAGAACTGGCTCACAGGTTGAGCACAAAGGGGAGTTTTAATGAATGGGGTGACATCAGACTGATGACCTGTCACTAGTGGGGTTCCACAGGGCTCCATCCTCACCCTATGCTCTTCAACATCTTCATAAATGACTTGGACATAAAACTTGAAGGAATACTAAGTAAGTTTGTCAATGACATTAAATTAGGAGGAGCTGTTGACTCCCTCAAAGGCAGGGAGGCCCTACAGAGAGACCTCAACAAATCAGAGGGCTGGGCAATCACCAACAACATGAAGTTTAACAAAAACATGTGCAAGATTCTGGACCTGGGATGGGGCAACCCTGGATGTCCATACAGAATGGAGAATGAGAGGCTGGGGTGCAGCACTGAGGAAAGACAACTGGGGGTCCTGGTCAACGGAAAGTTGAATCTGAGTCAGCAGAGCCCTGGCAGCCAGGAGAGCAAAGCATGTCCTGGGGTGCATCAGGCACAGCATTGTCGGCTGGGCAAGGGAGGGGATTGTCCCACTCTGCTCTACACTGGGGTGGCCTGACCTCAAGTCCTATGTAAAGAAGGATATAAAACTATTAGAAAGCATCCAGAGGAGAGCTAAAATGATAGTGAAGGATCTAGAGGGGAAGCCATATGAGGAGTTGTTGAGGTCAGTTTGCTTGTTCACCCTAGAGAAAAAGAGATTGAGGGGAGACCTCATTGCAGTCTACAACTTCCTTGTGAGGGGAAGAGGAGGGGCAGGCACTGACCTCTTCTCTTTGGTGACCAGTGATACAACACAAAGGAATGGCATGAAGCTGTGTAAGGGGTGATTTAGACTGAATATTAGGAAGAGGTTCTTCACCCAGAGGGCGGTTGGGCACTGGAACAGGCTCCCCAGGGAAGTGGTCACAGCACCAAGCCTGACAGAGTTCAAGAAGTATTTGGACAATGACCTCAGACACAAGGTGTGAGGGGCTTTCCTATGCAGGACCAGGAGTTGGACTTGATGATAGTTGTGGATTCCTTCCTGCTCAGGAAATTCTATGATTCTACAAAACAAAACAAAACAACAAACAACAACAACCAAAAAAATCCTGATTGGCCAAAGATTTTAAACAATTTTTATCAGCTGTTCATTTAACTGATATAGAACAAGACAACACACTTAAATTGTTGCAGTGAAAAGTTTTTAAAAAGAGGGCTGAGTCACTGTCACAGGTGTACCAATCAATACTCTTCAATTAGAGACATAAAATTAAAACCTCTGTGTACTCAAATGCAAATCGACAAAAATGGAAGAAGGGGACATAAAGAAAAGACTTAGTCATGAATGAAAAATGTTAAATCAATACTGTGGAGGTGGTCCATGCAGATTTTCCTTTAAAGGAAAATTCAGTTACCGTGTTACCTCTCAAAACCTCTGCTTTCTCAGAAAATGGATCTCACTTCTGATCAATGATGGAGGTCTGGAAAAGTCTTTTTAATATGAATGACAGCTTGGAAATCCTGCACAGATGGAGTATTTACTCCAGTAGATGCTTTTTGCTATAACTCTTAATTTTTTTACTGTATTTTGCATAACCATTGTAATTTCATCACAGCTGTGTGTATAAATAAGAGTTTCAAGAAGTTTTAATGTTTTTCAGATGAACTTCAGAGAGCTATTTGCAACTCTGGCAATACCTCTTTTCACGCATAAACACTACTTTCTGAGCTGGAAAATAATATAATCATATGCTGCTGTTACTTTGAAAACTAGTAACAATGCTGATTCTCTTACTGGCCAGAATGCTTTTCTTCTAATCATTCCTTTTGCCTGGGAAAACACTCAAAATGCATGGATTGCCTTTAGACCATTTTACTCCTGAGCCATGATTGTCTGGGTTGACTCCCAGTGTTGTTCCTCTCCCCTTCCATTTTGTCATGGACGTAATAAAAGAAAACTAAAGTAATCATAATTAGACTGGTGTTAAAACTGAAAGCTATGCCCTGGAGCATCTGCTCCTGTGCCCAACCTCTGGCCAAAGGCTTGTCTGAGTTGCCAGTAAATTAACCAAAGCAATGTTTGAGAGCATCCTGCCTGCAACACCTGCCTATAACTGTGTTCTGTTATGGATAAATGAGGGACCACTTCTAGAAAAAGCTCAAGCTGTGGGAAATCCACAAAAGAACCTTCTGGAACTTCTTTGCCTTTTCACACTGTGAATTTTAGGGTATGAAAACCTTTTTTATAAACATGCAAAAATAAAATGATGAAAGATAGTAATAAAAAGTCCTTTGAAAGGTCTCTTTACTCCTGAACATTAGTTGCTTTTAAGTGTCCCTAGCCATACGATCAAAGCAAAGTGAGGAGGAGAAAAGCTTGTCTAGAATGAAGTTCATTGTTTTGGGTTGAGAATAACTTTTTTGGATATAAGACTGGCGACAAGATCTAACTTAAAGCAAGGAGACTGAATAATGGAAGTGAAAGTGACAGCAGCTGAAGCAGAAGGAAAAGCCTGAAAATTTCAAGTGCTGAAAATCATTTGGGTGAGAAGACTGGGTAACTTTTCCTCTATGATATTATGCAAACTGACACACACTCAGCTTGATTGTGGAGACTTAGTAATACCTGTAATTCAGTACTTACACTATGGATAGAAACTGAGTCAGGCTTGAAAAAGTGCTACTTTACAAATTGGCTAGTCCTCGAAAATGAGCAAAGCTGTAGATCCTATGTCTGAAAGCACTGAGCAAATAGAAATCAGATCCTAACGTTAAGTAGGTTTTCTAGTGCTCACTATTGTTATCCTAGTAGTTATTTTTGAGGGAGAAAAGGTGCTAGAGACAAGCTCCATTGTATGAGTGACAGGTAAACACTAGTGTTTTGGTTATTGTGAGACACCTGTCCTGACTCTGCTGAAGCAACTGATACAGATTATGGCAAACCAAAACAATATTGGGGGATATAAGCAAGAAGATGGTATCTGAATTGGAAATAAGAAATAAGAGGAATTTTTTGTCAAGGATAATTTGGAAATTAGAGAGCATAATTATATAAGTGTTTATTTTGATTCTACTTACTCTGAGATATTATCTATTTTTAATTACTTTGTGGTTGTATTACTGATTTCAGTTTGTGTCACACAAAGTGATATTCAGGTAGAGGATTGGTGCTTGATAAATCTGTTCAGGCTGGTTCTATGCCTTTCATGTGCCTAGAAATTGCTTTGAGGGCACCAGTGATCTTGGGGATGGAGCTGTGGCTGACTTCAGTTTCCCACATTCTTCTTTAAGCTTTCTTTGGGACATAAAATTAATATTTTTCTAGTTGATTTTTCTGAGAACTTATTCCATTCTCTGCAGTCTTTCCAAGCTGGTAGAACATCTTTGTGATGACTTTAGCCAGGTTATTCTTCAGTGTTGAATATTTGGTTACCAACTTTGGACCTGTACGTGTTCATCTTATTCAAGCAGCACCTGACTAAACTTTTTTCTAATCATACCCTTCCTCTCCAAACTCTGTTGCCAAGCACATGGACTTAGGACACCAATTTGCCACAGAAAACCTCCAGGGAGAAAAGAGGCCAAGTACAGCACTCTTTGCTTCATTACCAGATTACCCACTGCACTGACTACTCAACCAAAGCTTTCCTTGGCTTTCCTTTTGCTTCAGTGTACACCAGTACTTTCCCATAGGCCCCTAGTTATCCTTCCAGTTTTCTCTCCAGTGAAACATTGGCCTTTCAAATGCTCCTTGAGCTCTTCTTTGTAATAAATATATTGCTACCTGCTACTTCTTTTGATGCCTTCTCCAGCTACCTAGAAACAGAGACTAGACAGGAGTAAGGGAATAAAGGTAGGTATTTATTTGAAAGGCCTTCAAAGGTACACCCTGGGGAGCCAGAGACTACTTCCAACATGAACCCCAAGATGGACGACAAGTCACGAGTTCTTCACACTTTTATAGATTTGGTCCATTTGCATATCAGCATAAATTCACCAATTAAATCTTTGGCTTTCTTCAATTTCCCCAGCTCTCTAGAGGCCCTAGCTTACAGCTTTGGGTCTTGGACACTCTGTGTGTCCTTGAATAGCAAGCTCTGAGAAGATTTGTTGTGTCTATCTGGCCTAAGAGAGCAGCTAACAAGCTACAGGAAACTTCAGAGTTACACACTAGACGATACAGAATTTGAAAAAATATAAAAGTTAAAATCTAAGGCATCACTTTGAGCCTTTCTCCTTGCATTTGAGCTTAGTTGGAGTTCTTTAACCTGTCTGGACACTTTCTGCTATGACTGATCATTTTCTTGCACTTAGATCAATTGATTCAAAACTTGACTCACTTTTTTGATAATCTTTGTGCTTCAAGGAAGCTACTCCTGAAGATCAATCAGACTTCATGAGCTCCTCCATATTCTATGCAATCTGTGAAATCCTGCCAGCAGTTCACTGAATAAACTGACAACAGTTCTAAAGTCTGAACATTCTCCTGCTGCTTGCTTCTCTGTCTTATCTCAGGATCTTTAATTCTTCCATCTGCAGATTACAACAGCATAGATTGTCAGTGACTATCATATCCCTAACCCACTCTTGCTATGTAGTAGAGCACCTTCCTGGCTCGTCTATCCCATAACTTTTGGAGAAAAAAAATATCCCTGACACGCTTTTAAAACTTCCTTGATTAGGTGTGTTTCACAGTGCTGGATTTTCAGTAGATATCAAAGTGGTAAAAGTCCTCTGTGAGAATGAAGACTTGTGACTGGAGCATCTCCCAGCTCTCTGGATAATGCTTAGTATATCTTGAATAATGCTCAGTCTATTTTTTTCTACTTTTTTGTAGCTGCCATAGTCATTCCTTAACACATATCTTTGACTTTTTACAGATCCTGTTTCAGATTATCATTCTATAGGAGAGTTCCATGTATTCTTTTTGCTCCTTTATGTAGAATGCAATAAATTTTCTTCCCTTTTTCCTGAAAATCATGTATCCATCTGTCTCATAACTCCATTCATAAAAACTATCCCATCTTACTTTTCTGATTTGTTGCCCCAATTTTGTCAGGTATTACATCTGTTCTTGACAGCAGTCTGCTCTTTGAAGATCATTATGGTTTTGTAGGAGCCAAAGGGCTTTGCCAACTTGAGAGCAGTGGTTTCACTGACAGGATATATCTGTTCCTCCTGTAGCCTTTCTCCTTGATTTGATTGAGAATCTCCCACAGGGCCCTATCCTCTTCACCTGAGTTTTCAGAGACATATAATCAACCTTGATATCATTGTCCGTCAGCAGTTTTTTTCACTCTTATGTGGTTGTAACAATGGGCAACAGGGAGCAACAACACAAGAGCTAAATGAGTTCCAGCAGTCTCTGCAAGGCTGAGGATCCACTCCCTGGGCAAATGCTAAGCCTCCTTCAAACAGCAAATTTGCTTTGAAGACAGGTTTGAATGCAAAGCTGCACTTCATTCGGTATTCTGATTTACAGCCTTTTTTTTTCAAATATATGCACCTTCCAATGAAAAAAAAACATTATTTCACT
>WEIT01021998.1:4564-53586 GCA_013389985.1 Dryoscopus gambensis
GCCAGGTAATACACAGCTACATAAAAGAATCTAAGTTTTACATGTCTCAAAACATCTACCAGTAATTACTAGAGCAGCTTTGTGTTTCTTACACTTCAGGTGATGCCTGTCATTAGATTTTTGGCTTTCAATGAAATTCAATAATTAAATACTAGAAAAGTAGGCCCAACAGAACCAGAAGTATTCCAAACTGCCTTAACATATACTTTTCCTAAACTACTAACTATGGATATCTGAAATACTCTGCAAAAGTATTAAATACATATAATATTTAGCAATACTGAGAAATAAACACCTCAATTACAGCTTTTACCTTTTATCCAAAAGCAAGACCTTTCTGAAACCTTATGGTCTGCCTTTGAATTTAAAACAAAACAAAACAAAAAAAATTTCACAGCAGACCCCAGATATTTTCCACAAGGCTTCTTAGCTGCTGATTTCCACAGCAAAAGGATCTGTTTAGGCAGGGAAGGTCTGTAGTACATGCATCCATATGGAAAACAGGATATTGTGACACACTCAAGAAAGCTCTGAACAGGATATTGTGACATACCAAACACGGTCCTAAAACTGGGCAAAAAAATGGTTTTCAAAGAGTATTCATATTTGTTTTTAAATTCGGAGTACCAGGATCCAAAAATCCAGACAAAGGGGTTTATAGCTTTGTTATCACTGCTGTTCAGAGAGTTTGGAGTGGCAGGGTTTAAAGAACCTATAACAAAAGCACTGAAATCTCATTCCTTTCACAACTGTTTTGATGCAAGCTTTTAAGTCTTTCGAGTCTCTTGGACATTTGCACAGTCTAGATTATCCAGAACAGCTGCTGTATACTGTCACAAGTGTAAAGTCACATTTCTACAGATTTGGTTAAAGTTCCCGTGAATCTCCTTATACATTTCAATGAGTGCAAAAATTAACACTTCATAATGTGCCAAATAATGAAAGGCCAAAAATAAATTAAGCAGCTCAGATATAATGTCTGCCATGATAATCCCTCATTCTCCTAAAAGCTAGGTCAAATGCCATAATATGTACAAATATATTAATGCCCATTAATGAAATGGGAAATAGAATAATAGAAATAGGACTTATTTGTAGTGGAGATTTTTGACAAGCTAAAACACTTCTAGTAGCAAATGGCACACAAGAATATAATCCAATCTCAGGCCAAAAGAAAATTGTAAAGCACTGTAAGCCCTTTGTATTTGGATGAGTTGTGAGGCACACTTTACACGTGAGCTCATCCTCGTTTGCAAACATAATTGTTAAGAAGACAAGAGGCACAGCTCAGACAATTTGCAAGTTATTAGCTAGTGGGCTTGCCACAAAACTGATAAAAGAACATTTTATTTTTAGAGCAAAAATATCAAGTAGTCCTCTTGAAACTTAAATTTCTGCTGGGAAGTTCACGCACTTTGACAACCTCTCATAGCAATAGGCAACCTCAATTATAAGTTTGGAATACTGATTTAAAATACACACACTTGTCACAAGGTCTGATAGCCAACTGGTCTGTATTTCTCTAATTAAAAAATAAATGCTTATCTGGCAACAGATAAACTTAGTTCACTTGGTTTTGTCCTAAAAGCTTCACAAGAGAATGACTAAAAAGAGGAAGATGGTAGGAGGCACCAAGTATTTATTACGACATAGGGAATGGTTTAAAGAAGGTAAGTTTAAGTCTATATACAAAGTAAAATACACAACTCACAGACAGATGCTCTGCTAAGTTTTAAATTACCTATTTATTGGAGATTCTAGAAGAATTCAACAAGGAAGAACAAAATGAAATAAAATTACGCTTATATTCCATGAATCATGTTAGTCAGATCTGGGAAAAAACCAAACTCACCAACCAACCAGAAAACAAACCTAAGGGAGTCTATTAAATAATGCTCATCTCATAACAGCTTTAAGATTATATTTTTCAAGTATAATATTTCTGAATAGGAAAAATGAGTCCATGAAATTAAACAAAATTCCAGGAAGCAGTTGAACAAACATGGAGATGCTATAGCCTTAATGGAATGCTGTAACTGAAAAATGAAAATCAATAGGAAAAAAAATTCTCTTCAACAAAGAAAGGCAAAGTACAATGGGAAAAGAAACCCAAGGAGCCATTTTGCCTATAACACTCGGCTGCTTAATAAAAAGAAAGGCTTTAAGAGCATCCTGCCTAAGAAAAACAAACTGGGAAGTATGCAGAACAAATGCCATAAGCCAACAATTTAAGGCATCAGATGGGCCTCATTATTTTTCACAAGTTATAACAAATGTAGAAAAGGCAAATTTTTTTCCTATTTTTACACTAGTATAATGAAGGTAATGCATTTACATTATTACTATTATTAGTAGTAGCAACAGCATTAAAGAAAAAGGAAGACCAATTGTAAAGGGGCTTTAATGTGCTGTCATATATTCCAACCCCACAAATATGTTATTATTTAGAAAACTGTTGACTTATGAAAAGATGACATTAAAACATGATTCCTTCTGGCCATTTCTGACTGTGCATTAAGTGAAGGCTGGAGCTGTGAGGCAAATTTTCTGCAAACAGCAGCAATACTATTTGCATGATATAAATCTAATTTTAAAAGTTAATTAACTGACCAAGAGTGACACTGGAAGTACCTGAAGGTCACACTACCCGTACTTCTGCGCTCTGTAAAGTGGTGCAGCAGCTGCCCTCGGTAACATGGACCAACACAGTAACTGAAGAGCACAAGGGACAGGACTTGCTCTGCCAGCATGTCTTAGCCTGCAGCTAAATGAGCTTTTTTNCAACCTACAGCCTTCAGGAAAAGTAACAACTTCACGTGTAAGCACCATGCAAAATATTGTCCTAGAGGTCTAAATGGGCAAGAATTGCATTTCCTCGATTTAGAGAAATCCCTCCACACACCTCTTTGATGCACCTTGGTTGCACTGTATTCCTCTTGCATTACCATATAATCTTTTACTTCAAAGTGGTGTAATGCCTGAGGTTGGGCTAACAGGTCTGTAGTCACCTGGAGGGTTATTAGCTTTCCAGGTTTTATCAGGATGTGGGGCAGTGCATTCCCATTCACCCCCTTTCCAGGCCACACTGCAATCTGAGAAATGCTCCTTAGCCCTCAGCCTTGAGAACAGCACCTGGGCCCAGCTCTTCCTAAGCTTATCAGAAACACTGTCTGCTCCCAGGAACTGCTAACGAGCTCCTGTTTTCCTTATGAATAGCCCTGGAAATTTTTTTTTATTTGAATGGCATAATGCTCCTGTTCTCACACTTTGAAAGAAAGTGCCGACCCAAACTGTGGCCCAGATTAAACACTGTTATGACTAAAGCCCACTCTCTTACAACCCTATAAGCCTCGGTCCAAAGTGAGTCCTTTGAGCTCTTCTGGGCTGCAGTGGGCTGCAACCAGTGACCTCCCTCTGAGCGGGGCCTCTCAGAGTCACAGAACTCTCACGTCTGCCAAAGTTGGAGGCCCACCAAACAACGAGTCCTGGACTTACAGCCCCATTCCTTGAGGCTCAACCCTTGGCCTGTCAGGAGATGAAGGGTATTCAAAGTGAGCATTTCACTGACCTCCGAGGAGAATTTTTCACAGGTACCTTATTTGCACTGACCTTTATGTCTGTGTGCATGCACATGCGCATATGCTACAGCAAATCTGAGAGAAATGCTCCTTTCTTAGATGTTTAAGTACCTTGGATATTGAAGCAAGTTAGGCCTGTAAGTAAGCTTGTGACTTACGACTTAACCTTACTTAAATATTGCTAAGTGTTGTTCTTTTGCTAAGTTGTTACATTCAACATAAGTTATAAGCTACGTGTTGCTAAGTGTTGATCTTTTGCTAAGCTGCTAAGTATAATTTCAAAGTTATAAATTAGGTTAAATGCTATTAAGTGTTATTCCTCTGTTAAATTGTCATGGTTAAGTTATAAATTAAGTTTAAGGTATAAATTAAGTTAGGTATAAATTAAGTGTTGCTCCTTTGTTAAATTTTTAATTTTAAGGTATAAGTTAAAGTACTGTTAAGCGCTATTTGAGGACGTGTTCCTTTTTATCCTTGCCCTCACTGCCCTTTTATCACACGCACCTAAACACACGCCCCCCTCCCCCCGCCCCCCCCATAGTTCTCAGTTCATTTCTGTTTTGATTGCCTGGATTTTGTTTGGTTTTGTTGTTGCTTGTTTTTCCTTGTTGTGTCTTAACTGTCCTGTAAGCAGTAGAGTGAATCTTGCCAATGAACTTTGTTATGCTGTCACTTAATATTAAATCTGGCTTTTGCTGATACCCTTGCCGATGATTTTCTAAGTGTTCTCAAAGACTCGTTTGTAATAGGATGCCATCCAGACAGTTTTCACTTCATGAAGCCACTGTACAAGCTTCGTTTATGAAAATGCTGTCAGAGCAAAACCAGAAGCTCTTGCTAGTCAAGACACTATGACGTCTGGAAGGAGACACGAAAGGCCTTAAGTCCCAAGGAAACCAAAAAGAGCTCAAGCTGAGTAGCAAGCTCAGAACAGATATCTGAGATTGTTTAAAGCTTGTTTCAGCACTTTCCCGTCCACCTTGTGGTCACTGACTTCTCCTATGTATAGTTTCTAAACACTAATCTACCCTTCCCACAGACATTGAAACACACATTCATTCAGATATGTACTCTACAGCTTCTGGCTGCTGAAGCAATGAGTTTACATGCCACTTTTTCAGTGTTTGGGAAAGACCATATCCTGGTGTGGTTATAATGAGCTGGCTTTTGCTTCTGCTCTGGATATCCTTTTTCCTCACAGAATCTCAATTTATTTTGGCAGTAATACTATATACAAAATTTTGTTAATTTATTATCATTACGTATGAGATATTAACTGCCCAGATATAACAACTGCAATATTCATTTTGCTGAAGGCCAAGTATTTAAATTACTGCACGTTATTTCAAAACCCCAGAAAGCCTTCCCAGCCCTGCAGAAGAAGAGAGGTGTAAGGCAAGGGTGTAGCACAGCTGCCAGGGCTCACTGGCTCCCAAGTCCTGTCACCCTCCTAGTCCAACTAAACTGGGAGTTGAGATGGTTATACAACATAAGGTAAACATCTTCTTTATCCCTTGAAATGAAATAAAATATGATTTGTTAAAAGCAACATAATATAATTGCACAACCTTTTTCCTCAGTTTACGGGTCAGAGTTTTGCTATCAGAGGATTTCATAAGCTTAGGGGGACAATAGGACATGTTCAATAGGCAAGATGACATAAATCCGCTTTCTATTTATACTTTTTATAGCCCATAAATAAAAAGCAACCCCAGTGGTTTTAGTGCTGTTAATCTGAACACGCACCAGTGCCACAGTATCTCTGAAATTGCCAAACTTTGTCATTCAGTAAGCATGGCAACAACAAACCATTGCTTCAACTGTAAAGACAAAACCAAACTGTAATGACATGAAGTTTTTTGCAGCAGTTTCTATATGTTAGCCATGGTAACACTTCTCCAAATCCAGTCAAAAAGCATTTCCCATGATGAGGTGGTTGGTGACAGTATTTGATCAGCTGCCACTCATTTCCTCTCCTGAGCTCAGGAATCACATTTCCAAGACTCAGAGAGCAGAACCACTGTGGATACAACAAACCACCCCATAGAAACTCTCTCTCATCACTGGTTAGAGTGACTATTTGACTCAGGTTATATGAGAAAGACTAGCTTTTTGATTATTTCCATACATGAAAATCCAAATTAAAAACCTTTAATGATTTTATTTATCCCTTAAGCAAGAATTTCATATACATACATACTTTACACATACACATAAATAATTTAATAAAAAAAGCCCTGAGCTACCAACACGCATTTTCAACCATTAATGCTAATCTGAACACAGGAAATTCTCCAATGCAAATTAAAAAAAATAAATACAAAATTAAGAGTTCTGAATAATGCACCCACAGTGAGCACAACATTGCATTTTTGAAGAGCTGAAGCCACATGGTATCAAACCAAGCAATATTTTTGGGACTAGAGGCAGGAGCAGGCTGCCTGCACAGCACAAGGGCCGGTTAACTCGACTCACAGCTGCTTTGCATCACTGCACCAGCACAGGCGATCTGGAATGTGCACCCTCATGCCCTCCACGTTCCTCTGCACACACACACTCATTTTTCCATTTTCAGTTTAAGAAACATTTTCTGAAAAACAGTGTTAAAAAGGAAATACTGCCTTTTGTTTTCATTTAAAGATCTGAAAAGCGTATTTTTTTTTTTTGAAAGAGAAACTCACAGTAAAAGCCTCTGCCACTTTTCTCAAGAAGACTGAGACCACAAGGTGCCATACTCTGAAAAAGACATCATGAAATGAGAAGTAACAGTAACCTTTACTAATGAAAACACAGCCACTGATTTCTACTATTAATTTCTACAGCAGCAGAAAAGCAGAGGGGCTGCAGGGTCAGGTGTGAGGTGTCGGCCCTCCAGGTCATAAGGAGTCACAGGGAAGTTCACATGCAGCAAGTTAAGGATCATGCTTCTTGTTTTTAATCCACCAGGAAACATAAAAAACCCAGGATGGATTAAAAGTATCTACTTCAAGATTGTAAGCTCAGGCTTTCATTTTTTGTATTTGATACCTCACCATTATTTATGAAAGCATGTATGATTTTGTACAAATTTGACTAAAAATATGCAGTTAGTACTGGGGCACTTTCCAGGAAATCTAGAAGAGACACCTCTGTTACAAGAAAGCTTTTGAGAAGAAAACAGGCTCAGTGAGCCACAGGTGTTCTCAGAAAAACATACAAAGGCCCATGCTTCAACAAGTCAGTGTTGCCACCATCCCTGCAAAAGTAACACTTCAGATCTGACCCATTTTTGTCTGCTTTTGCACCAAAATTTTTCCCCTTCTAACCTATATGGGTGTGTGGTCAGTGGTGTGGCAAATCAGATCTAAAACCCAAGCTAATCCTGCCAAAAAAAGGATTTTTGTTCATTTGGATGACTTGCCAAACCTGCTCACTGCAAGGTTGCAGGGAAGCGAAGGCAGCAGAGAAATGTTTCCTTTTGCAGCTCCTCAGCTTAAAGTGTTCAGACTATGAGCTAAAGCCCCTCAAATTGGGAGCGCTGCCTGCAGTCTGAGATGTGATTACTACAAAGTGAATAAAAATTAATCCAAAAATGTACTTTGAAATTTTAAATGAAATTTTAACTTCAGTACTGTGTAAAATATATGACAAAATGAAAAATAACAGTAATCAGAACTAACGACTGAACCTCCTCCACACAAACCTATTTTGACATTTGATTTTGCTGTCAACATTTAAGTACTTAAAAAACCCCAAGTTTGCTGAACTGCAAAACCAGCTTTAGGTAACTAACTTGTTTTTCAGGTGCAGACAGAATATTTTCTTCTGCTAACAAAGTTGAACAGATAGGTCATTCAGAGTTGAGAAACCAACTGTGAGTCAAAAAAGCAAAAAAAGACTTGTTTTCCTTTTCTGGCTCCCTAATTAAAAAAATGTTATGGAAGAGGAGATCTGGTTTTGAAATCTTAAAGCATATTTGTGAGTTGAACTGATTATAGTCTTCAGATAATACTTCCTTTGTTTAAAAAAAATATTATGATGTCAAGTATAAAACTTGGTTTGATTAACTTATTTTCCAGTTTGTGTATCCAGGATATTTAAGGTTGCTTTATTTAACTTAGGAAAAAGAATGCTGATTTAGTGCATTGCTTTGCAATTTATCAGATGGAGCTTGACAAAGGGGATTTAAAAAAGGATCTCTCTTAAAAAAACAAACTCTTGCCTGCCAGCCCACTGTCAAGAATCTTCAGAGGAGACTGGCACGCAGTGGACCTTCCTACTTAAAGACAGTACTGACTTCATTAAATACAAATACAAAACAGAATTAAAATAAGTTACATATCAATATCAATCAGTTGCTTATCAATTTAAGCTTCATTTAAACTTCTTTAGCATTCACTACAGTCTGCTGCCTCTGAGTCGCTTAAGGAGAGCTTTGCTTGACATGGTTTTTTTGTCTCATGCTACATTTTGGAATCTGAATGGATGAGATTTCTCTAATGCCCAAGTAAACAGAATTTCATCTGTTCACAGCAAGAATATGTACAATTGCTAAGAAGTCATCAAGAAAATAGAATAATCCTCAATTCTTGGCTAAGAACTGCCATGCCTAAGCATCAACAAAACTGAAAAAGTATACATCATTTAAAAGAAAAACATTAGGTTTCTTTTTGTCTTAAAATATTGTCCTTCTTTAATTCAAGTCTGTATGACAAGTTTTCAATATTTACATATCTTTCCCAGGTAAATTTACTGTCTCAATATAAAAGAAGACTTGTAAAAATTTTGCATATTTATCAAACGCAAGACAAACGTATCCTTCTTGGACAGCCAGCTATTCGGAAAAAAAACCCCAAATATTTACTCCCATGATGCTGAAGCTCTACAAACCTAGTGTTAAGTTTTTTGTTTCAAACTTTGAAGCAACAAACAAATGGCGAAGCACACTATCTCTGCCTAGGCTCACAGAAGCAGTTATGTCAATAAACACTTTGTCAGCCAACAAACTTTATATCATAAACGTTAAAACTTGAATTCAAACAGCAGTGAAACCAAAAGCTCTGCTGAACTTTTGGCTAGGAAGACTATCTTTCCAATTCTCATCTCTGTTTCCCTTAGACTGAAGACATCTTTGCAGGCTTCAAACCCAGGAAGGCTGCCAGCACTGTAAGGACATCTTCCTGTCTTCAGGCTCCCTGTATTGCTTCCCTATCACCTCTACTGTCTAGTAGTAGATAAGCCCAGAAGGCAAGACAGATCCACTAAAGCCAATTTTCAGAGCTGCATTTGGCACAACGTGAGGAATATATTGTTTTTATAAGGTCATAATCCCAAGGGGAAAAAAAAAAAACCACCACTGGAAAAATGGAAAAAAAAAAGAAGAGGTAAAAAAATGTTTTGGATGACAATGTCTAAATTCAATGGGATAAAAATGACTCATACAGCCATGGCTAGTTCAAGTGACCTCAAATACTAACACAGATACCATTAAAGAAAACATTAAATAAATACACATTCTAAAATAACATACCATCTATCTGCCAGTGCTAAGAATAGCCTTGTACTAATCTCTTAAAATACTGAATGATGGATAAACAGATGCTGTTGTACTGTGATCTCTCTAACCACAGCAGTGATTGTGCTTACGAGACCCAGGACTGAAAGATACAAAAGCAAGCACAAGTATCTTGTTCATGTCTGCCCACTACTTAAGAGGAAAGATCCTCCCTTTCCTCCGACACAAGGGCTCCTGAGCATTACCTGCAGTGCAAGTGGGCTCTAGAGGAACCAGTGTCGATGTATTCACGAAGAATCAAGGTAATTTATCTCTCTCTGAAGAAACAGAGGTTTTGTTTCTCAGTGTCTTCTTAATGAAATAAAACATGTCAAAGAGAATACAACTAGCTCAGATAAATCCCACAAGGAAAGCAGCCCAATTTCCTCAAGTTAGCTGGAATTAAAGACTAGTACCAACCAGGAAGGCATTTGAGTTACTTCTTTTGAAATGTTAGTACACAGGAAACACATATACATAATACTGTATTCTCATATTTCACTTTGGTTTACCATCTGGAAATTTGTTTTATTCAGGTTGTAATGCAGTTAGAGCTAGCTGTGCACTTGACAGTGTCACCAGTAAACCACAAGTAGGCCTAATTTATGCCAGCAAAAAATTGCACCTCTGCCAGGGTAGCTCACTTCACCTCATGTGAGCTGGAAACACTGGTACAAGCTGTTTTGGAATGAGTGCAGCTTCACAAACAAACTGAAAACAGAAAACAGCCCATGTCTATCAACTATGCTTGTCAGAAACCAATTCCCATCGAAAGGA
The DNA here is from genome assembly GCA_013389985.1 of Dryoscopus gambensis. Lineage (NCBI taxonomy): Eukaryota > Metazoa > Chordata > Aves > Passeriformes > Malaconotidae > Dryoscopus > Dryoscopus gambensis. Next base: position 14,453 of record WEIT01021998.1, read on the forward strand.
TGGCTGGTGCGCCCAACCTTACACAGATTTTTGGGTGCCCACTTTAGAGGACTTCTCACCTGGTTTTCAGGAGAGCACAACAGAAACAGCTCCCACTGACTGGCGTTCAATTTTGGAAAGTCTGTTCTTCCAAGAACTAGCTAGACAACATTTCTAATTGAGGTTTGAACATGAAAAAGAAATTTTTGCAGATAAGGTGTAAGTCAGACCTTTCTAACTGAGGTAGCATTAACTGTTGTTGAGATGTCTCTAAATTACAGTCAAAATAAAAATCCACTACGGACATAAGCTAGCATTAAATGATGAATTTACTATTGACTACTGGTACTGTACAAGCCATGTTTTTTCTGCAAAATACACAGCTCTTACAGCCTAAGAAAGTAATAAAAGGTCAGTGACATAAAACAGGAACAAATTTACTTTAGAAAGTATGAATTTTGCTATTTAAAGAATCTCCTGATAGAGCAAATGCTGGAGAGAGTGTGATATGAAAACAACTATTGTCCAATTTCCTTTCAGAACTGCTAGCTCACAAACTGTCACCAGCTATAAGTTTTCTTTGTTTCTGAAAAAAACAAGAACCATTTTTTTAAACCAGTATCACTGCAATAACCTCTCTTTCAGCTCCCAACACCATCTCACACGCCAGACATTTCAGCTCTATTTTAATGAGTGCTCTGGAGGAAGCAAAACATCCAGAGGACTTAAGGCCCCACTCAGAGATAAATGCATTTGCAGTAAAATTATTGAAATGCTTATGTGGCTCTTTAATAGCATCTATCCCATCTTTATAAAATTAGTCATTTAAATTTTTTTTTTCCAGTAGATTCTTTGAGAAGAGAGTGCTTAAAGGAAAGATGTTCCTGAGCTCACAAATTACTACAAATTTGTTGTTTCATAGAACCTAGGGGAAAATACAAGTATAATTTATCCTTAAAGCATCCACTTCATTGTTAACACTTTAAAAGCATATGGAAAGCATTTGGTGCAATAAAGAGGAAAGTAATATTCAAAACATTAAGTTAACTGTTTCAACAAAGAAATTTATGCAACTTGCTTTTTATCTTAACAAGAATTACAGATTGCCTGCTTTCCTTGTGCTACTAATGTATTTGAACAACAGGCTGAATTTGGCCACAAAGTGCTTTTTAACAGTATGCTTAAGTGCTCTGCTTACATTAATGCCTCTGGGCAAGCAGTAAAACCAAAATCAAATCTGGCCTTCACTAGCTGAGATATAGGCACTTCCAAAGGAGGTTACTTGTATGCTTTTACTGGAAAAAATCCCCAAACAAACACCCCACACTCCCAAAACAGCCCCTGAGACACTTCACTAGCATCTACTGACCTGTCAGATTGGTTGCTGTTTCAGTTGTTACGAAACACTTCCCATTCACGAGTGTAAATCAAATCCAAGATCCAACTGCCAGAGCCAGCTCATAGCTATATAGTGGCCAAGAAGCACCTCAAGTGTTCATACCAAGTTGTTAACAGCCTCTTAACCTCCTGTCGTCTTCATCTGATCCAACCAAAATCAGCCTTTAACAACTCCTGATGTACAGGAAATACAGAAAACACCTACATAATTTCTCACTTGCTTCACTTGCCTTCCTCAATCCTCCTTCAGCGAACTTTGGCCTTCCCCCGACAGAAATTACACTGACTGAAGGATTTAACTTTAAGCTGCCTTAAGATTCAATGTAATCATCTAACTAAGTTATAAGTAGTTTTTGCAACTATTAATTAAGCAGAATTCAACTGACAATGGAAATAACATGAGATGAAGCACAAGGCTCAGCTGCATGTACCAACTTACCATGGCGGTGACCTAGTGAACAATAAACTGGGTCCAGAATGATCTTGCCATGGTCAAGTGTTTGAAACAGGCCATAAGATACAATGTCCAGAGAAAGAGGTTCTTTAATTCCAAGTGGAGTCGAGGGTGACTAGTTCAGCTCTAGACATCTGCTACTGTAGAGGCATAGATGATTTCACTTATCATTCCTTTGCTGCTCCGCTATTCAAATATTTGCAAAGCACCTACTTACTGGGAACTATTGTGCAGTATGAACAATTTTTGGAGACCAAGGATAAAGACTGCTGACTCTCATGCAAAATACATTTTACCTCTCAGAGAGTACAAATACACACAAGCAAACAGCATAGGGGACAGGCAAAGGTGCTAGGAGAAAAAACCCAAACCAGCCACACGACAAGGAGAAGGCCTGTGAGCAGCTGCTCTTTCTGCAAGAACAAGACCTCTGCAAGTGCTTTGAACTAACAGTAATGCTCGCCGCAGGCTGAGGGGGAAGAGAAGGAAGGAAGAGAAAAAAAAATACAAAGCTTTAGTTTTGGTTTCTTAAACTTAATTTGATGAGACTTTTATAAAAAAGCATGTGTCTTGTCAACACATTTCAACATGAAATATGCAGTGTTATTGACAAAAAATATTTTCCTGGCTCCAAGTCTGAATTATCAGTCATTTACAGTGTGACTAGTTTGAGATCTGTTCTCTTTTTAAATAAGTGTATTATGCTTCCTGAGTATTTTTCTGATGGTTTTAAGTTGTATTTTACAATTAGCCACAGATTATTAACTGTTTCTTAATAAAAGTACAGGTAGGGAAAAGGAAAAAAGAAAAGAAGTCATTAGCTAAAATAATCCTAGACTAGAAAGAGCAACTAGCAAACACATTTATACCACCAAAAACTATTTACACTTTTCTGAAGTCTTAACCATGCCAGACTTTCCACCTCATGTGGAGTGAGTCTAATTTTTTGATTAGTTTATAATCATTAGCATATGTAATTTCCATGTGAAATCTTTCTATTTCATGCACTAATTTGCCCCTATTTTCACTGTAGAAAGACTCCTAAACACTTTAAATGTAAAATCCTAGGTGCACTATTTAACTTACAATCACATCAACTTTGATTTGGTGAGATTTTTAGTTAGGATATCTAAGTTACTAAAAAGCAAGAGTGCTCCCATTCAAGGACAAACTATGCTCTTCTTATCAGTCACTGCCCAAATTAAAATATTTAGTTGTAGCCAAAGCATTGAGGAACGGTTAATGAACTGGAGGTGCTTAATTATACTTTAAGAAAGAGCTGACAGGCCTTAGATCAACTCTTACAAAAAGCAACACACCTTTATCCTAAGAGCACCGAGGCAAAAACCTGCTTGCCACATTGGTGAGGAGCCATTTAGCAACATGGTGACGAACAGCACCCTGGAAAGCAGGCTTGTGCTAAAAATATCCACTTTTTCTGGAAAAATCACAACACGCTTAACCTCCAGAGGCAGTAATCTGCCTTATCAGGAAAGGAAGAATGCAACAACAGTAAAAGTCATAAATACAGTTTCTACATGCAACGCAAATAATTAACTAATTACAGGATCGATTTGCTTTTTGACAGGACCAGAACAATGCCAGGAGGATGCTCTGTTCACAGTAGTCATTCACCTCCCAGTGTTACAGCTCCAGTGAAGATCTCTGCCTTTGGGCAAAGCAGCATTTAAATCCAGGCATCTTCATTTCCTTCTCCCCCTCTTCCTCTCAAACCGTGCTATACAAGAAGCCTTAGACCAGGTGTGACATAAATCTGTGGCTGCAGACAATCAAGTCGAGAAAGCAGTTACTATGAAAAGTGCGTAAAAGTTTACAGGAAAGATTCCTTGCAAACACTTTGCAGCAGTCAGGAATGGGGAGTCATCTCAATGGTGTCTTTTATAAATACAAGTCAGGGTCTCTTCCAAAATAATCTCTTGGTTTTCTGCTGAATCTCTAGTAACCAAAGAAAGTAGAACAGATTAAACTAGTTCCACAGCAGGTTTTTTTGTGGGTAGCCTTCCTCTCTCTCTGAAGTGCCACACCAAGACATTGAATTCATGATAGAAAAAGCCAGAGCCTTTAAAACAGAAAGAACAAAACAATTCTTTTATCTAGAAGGGAAAAAAAGCCACCATTGTCTGCACAACAGAATGAATGCTGATGTCAATATTCAGTTTAAAGACAAACTAACACCATGTGGAACCTCCAAGGTAGGACAGATACTTTAAAGACAAGGCATTGGAACTGCCTCTGATTGGAGTCTTAGGAGTTCAGACAGATAAGCAGTGCTGAAGAGACCCTTAGTGTTTCTGACTTTGACATAACTACAGCCATGAGTGTCTCAGCCTAGACATAGCAGTAGCAGACTGGTGTCTCCTGACACCAGACATTATGCGCAGTCATCCTGTTATAAGCTTCTCCTTGACTTTCTGTCCCAAAGGCTGTGGATCAAAAATACCTACAAATGATGTCTGTGGAGCTGCCTCATAAAACCACTGAAATAAAAAGGTGAATCAGACACTCGGTGTTTGTCTTCCCTATATCCAAGAGAATGAGGGCTAGGCTGCAGAATTGGAACTACAGTAACTTAATGGAAATAACCCACAGGTTAAGAGGAAGAAATGCCAAGAGCTGTGTAGAAAGAAACTAAATGGAGGAGAAAGTCAGCGGTAGGAAGGAAGAAAGAAAAAAAAGACCCAGGAAACTCCCAAGGTATCAGCATGACGCTCAACCTAAACTAGCTATTTTTGGAATTACAAGTTGTTCTGGGCACATCATCTGCCCAACTATCTTTGTAGTTATCCATGTTTCTAAAATAAATAAATCAACAGAAGGTTACCTGGCCTTTCATACACAGTGATTTGGAATGGAAACAAAAGACTGAACAATAATATGGGTAAAATGGCAATTCTGCATTGTAAGTAAAGCACTGCAAATTCAACAGTGTTATTCTTGTTCCAATCTTTTCTGACCTAAATCTTGTTACTGCAAGGAAGAGCTATGTCAGCTGCTTTCTGAATTAAATTTAACTGCTTTTCTATAACCTGAACAACAAAAACTATAAAGCCTCAATAAGAAGAAATGGCAAAAAGCCCTCAAAATGGTATTTCCTTTTTGCCTGAAAACCACTTTTCATACAAATCCTAATGTCAAAGCAGTTTTTTTTGGTGGGGAGCTACAAAGAGCCTGACCAGTCTAGTGCATCCCATCCTTGTGCCTCTCCCCTTGCTGAGCCACAGGAACAGCTACTGTGATTCCTCCTTCTCCTTTCAGTGGTTACCTGCCTGAAATGGCTCATTGCTGCACCACATCTGTGCCACAGCCAGCATGAGAGAGCAGGATAGGGTGATACAGGGCACAATGGCAAGCAGTGAATTAAGCACAATATTATACTGTTGTACTGTATTTCATCCTGAGCAGGGCACAGACTGACCCCATGACAGTCCTTCCGTCCATATCAAGGCTTTCCATTCATTTGTGTCAAATTATCAGCTGGATCTAAGCAACTGGTGTCTTGCCTCAGAATGAAGGGACTTTTCCAGGAGACCAATGGGACATGACCATGACAGTCTTAACTGTTGGACCACATATCTAAAGAAGCAATTGACATAGCATATATTCTGAAGCTTCAAGAAGTTGCTGAGCTTTCAAAGACTGAATTAATAAAACTATTCTTCTCGTATTATTTGGTATTGCTAAGCTAGCAATAGGTTCTAGCATCTCATTATTTCTAGGGTATCTTCAGTTAGCCAAGAAATGCAGAGATGCTTTTCCTCAATGTTAAAAAAAAAAAAAAAAACAACAGCACAAAAAAACCATACAAGCCCCCAGTGAAACCAGTGTTTGTAGCAAATCCACTCTATAGTCTGCTTAAACAGGGGTATTTAGTGCTCTACATGAAGTCTACAGTTTATTCAATTTTTAACTTTACCTCTTTAGATAATTTCTGCTTACTTGAATGACAAAAATCTTTATGAACCACCACATGTATTGGTTGATATTAACTCGTGTAGTAATTCCCATTGTACTACCTACATACAGCCATAATAAATGATTCATATTAGGAAAATCACATTTTGTTAAACAGTTATTTCTCACTGCCTGTTTAAAGACAGCTTTAACACCAAACAGTGTGAAACTGCACTCCCCAGTAGTAAGCTACCACCATTTCCCTGAAAAATACAATGAAATCAGGAATTCTCATGAGAAATTATCTATTTAATTATAGCACTCATCTTTCTGCAAGTTTAAAAATTAGTTAAAAATACCGTGCCCCAACTTGAAAACATAAAATGCACTGAAAGACCCACAGGTGGCTCAGATCCAATAGATCAATCCAAAGCAGGTCTTCAAGATATGGAAACACAAGGCAAGTTTTCCACGTTTCCTCCAGCAGCACTTAAGGAAGCAAGCTGCAAAGCTGAGAACCTACATGCAAGTAATTTCAACCTTACCAGACCCAAAATTTTACTTAGGTCTACACAGAGGCAATAGGAACTCACACAGGTATATATTTAAATAGGTGCCACTTGCACAACAGTGAAACCTGGCCCACTCACAGCCTCACCCAGGCCACAAAACCCATCCCAGAAGCTATAAAGCTTGTACTTCCAGGAAGCACAGAACTGTGCGTTGCTCCTGCAGAAGCAACAGATTAGTCCAAGTAAGTGACGCCACTGTCTGTCGTGTCCGGGGGGTGTTCTGGTGGGATGCTACGACCTCCGGAACCGACTTTAACAGAAAGTCACTCGGCAGCCACTGCACTCACACAGACACACGCACGCTCCGGACAGCTTCTCGACAGGTTGATGGCAAAGAGGCAGGAAGGGTCTTTGTGTGCAGTTCCATGGCACTAGTTCATTTGAGCCCCGTGCGTGAAGGCGAAGCGGGGACAAAGACGCTTAACAATGCAGAGTTCCAGGTTATGTACGGGGGCAGGGAAAGCATCAGGGACAGGGGCGGTACATAGGTGGGACCTTGGCATATAAGGGAAAAAGGGGCACGGAAATCAACAGGCCAGTCAGGGAAACAGAACTGGGGTTCATTTCCATAGCAGAACAGGGCATGCTGGGGGAGGCTTTTTTAGTCACTTTAACCTGGAGAGCTCTCTTGGGGTCTGTCCCTTTCACTGGCTCCCACAACTATCAATGTCTGTAACAGCGTTAGGAATTCCTAAGCAAGAAGGAGAAGTCTTGGAGTTAGATGTTATCTTACACTGACTTCAAAGCAAAAAGAACTAGGACAGAAATAGAAGGGTTGAATCTTCCTTCAACTGTTGTTATTTCCTTATTTTAGTGCACTAAAAAACCAGTAACACCCCCTCCAACTCAAGAACTTGAAACCACACAACAATTTTGTTCTCATGATAAATATTTATCACTGTAGACAGATGTAAGAACCTTAGAGTGGACTATTTTAACAAGTCCTTCTCTTCTCAATTCAGGCATGTTTTGACTTTTCAATAGGAATTCCTCATGTATACAAATCACATTACATTTCCTGAAGATCAATGAAAAAGCTAGCATGAATTCAAGACCAGCATTTTTTCCCCAGAATTGCTAGAGAAGATAACAAGCTCATTTGTGCAAGTCTGCTGGAGCATACTGGCACCCACTCTGCCAGCTCCTGACTTTTACACATCCCTACTGTGCTTTTTGAGAACTACAGGGTGCTGCAGAAAAACATGTACTCTGACTGAATTAAAGGTTTAAGGACTTTTCCTTAAAAAGGAACAAATGCCAAGCTTTGCCATTTATACCAAAGATTTCAAAGTAACAAAGATATATCTTTAATAGGAATGGTAAAGTCACCACAAAATACTCTTCCTCTGTCCTTGCAGAGGTTAGGATTAGAGAAGATGTAGTGCACATCTGTAGTTTGGCTGTATTTTACTCAGTGCACACTTTCAAACCAGTGCCTGATAAGCAGGAAACCAAAGATCTAGAAAGCCTGTATCTTACAGATTTTAATACATTTATTTTGAAGTGCAGTTTATGAAATTTTGAGCAGGCCATATAACAAAATACTGCAGACCTGATTTTGTCCTGTCTTACCAAATAACTGTTAAATACAATAAAGAGAGCTTCTATAACTCCCTCACACACTTTCTGTTTGGTAAAGAAACTAGATACATCAAATGTAAGAAGCTGACTGTTCATTACATGAATCATTTCTTCCACAGGGAGGAAATTCCTTTATTCCTTCCTGAAGCCCCATCACCACCGTGGTTTGGTATCCCAGGCTTTTCAAAGCTCCCCCCAGTCCCACCTCTTTGGTTGAGTTCCTAGCAAGCACAACACCTCAGGGCAGCAGTTGCTGTTCTAGTTATGGGCTTTTGGTCTGACCAATCTGTTTTTATTTTAGAGGAGAAAGTACCATTTTCCAAACTGCTAAGCTGACTGCAGAAGAGATTCCCGTTCCTCCTACAGTAGTGATGACAAGGAAAATGCAGTGGCTTTTGCAGCTCCTGTAAAGCTGTGGATAAGGGCAGTTTTGGGAGATCAACTCCCACACCACTGAGCACTGCAAGCTGCTGGAATTCTTTTGAAACAATCAGGACCACTGCCACCCAACTTGCCACTCTCTTACGGCTTGTCTTGGTAGAACAAGAAAGTGAATCATGACACGGACAATGACAATATCCAGAAATTAACTTAGAAAGAAGCAGTGACATTTTTTTAAAGCATCAGAGATGAGCGTGGGCTAACAGAAGCAGACTATGCTGCTCTGATCAGCTACTGTATGATGCCAGAATGAAACGGAGCATTTTTCTTCCCTTCTGCACAATCCTGAGCTGTAGAGATCACACAATACCACAAGAATCTCTGTTCTGTTTCAAGCCAACTATCATCAGCTGACAGCACGGTAGAAATCAAAGGATCCATTTAATTGCTAACCACTTGTTGTCAGATCAGCTGTAGATGCTGTTCTAACAAGGATGCATGTAATTTACAAGAAAAAGATACCACAACAGGAATGATTTGATTTTTCTTAGGAAGATGATGGTGCTTGTGTATGATTTTTTCATTGATACTACTGAATTTGTTATTTTTGATACATTCTTCAGCCCATAAAAACAGAGGTCTATTTTGTTTGCTCTGGTGCTTGATCAAACCATCACATGTTCTAAACACTTCCATGGAAAAATGCAGAACATTACATGAGCCTAGCCTACTTTTCTTTAAAAGTTTACAGCTCAGTAGCAGCTTACAGCAGCATTCACACACTCCAGTATTCCACCTTTTGTCCTTAGAATCTCCACTTACATTCTGCAACTAGATAACTACAGAAATGTCTTTACTGATTATTTGTATCATATAAAGAAACCAACTTTTACAGACTGTGATACAAGTGTATGGAAGAGCAGCAACAGCAACAAGAAAGCAAAGGGGCTTGAAACGCCTGAGGTCTAGCTGCAGCAAATGATAAACACCATGTTATCTCAGCTGTATCTTAAAACGTGAGGAAGGTGTAAGTATTCAACTCATGCAATGAACAGCTCCCGCTAAAACACAAACTACCACTACTGAGAGAGGTTCTTCTCCAGAAAGCAAATTCACTCCTAAAACACCTACTGCTGGTAATGGGAACAATATCCTTTGTCATTTACCTCTTTGTCAACATGCATTATTTTCTGGTAGAAAAACTTCAGAAAAATGGATTAACATATTGGGTTTTTTCCCCCTGACTTCACACAAAAAGAAAAACTATTAAATGCTTCACCGATAAAACTTCATAAGTAAGGAGAAATCTGCATGAATAACATCATTACTGAGACATACCACTTGGTTAACTAATGTTTTTAAACCCTAAGGAGACAGTAAACGTAGAAATTGAGCACTGATCTAGCACCAAGAGAGCTAGGCAGCAAGTTTTTCTTAGGTGCTCACTAAGCAATCTCTATCTCCGATATGCTTAAAAAACAAGTAAAAACATCATTTGTCTAATTCAGAAGTGGTCACAACCAGATATCAGAACAATTAGCATCTCTTTTATTCATTTTTTAAATTATAACAGATATTTAGGATAGAGAGCATAAATGCAACCCCTTACTAAGATTGCAAACTGACCTGCTCACTAGGATATATCATATGAGCAAAGACTATTTGATTAAGGAAAGTCTCGGCAGCAAGTTTCTCGGCTGATAACAGTTCATTTTTTTCTTTCTGGAGGTGCTTGCAGGAGTAAGGAGGGAGCGAAATCCCCTGCTGCACAGATCTGGAATCTTCCACTGAAATTCCATGCACATTGTCACAGCTGCATCAGTTGCTCCTGCAGGAGCCCCTACTATTTCCTATTTACTTCAGAAACATATTATCCTGAAGACAGTTTTTGTTCTCTGAGCAAGCAGTAACTGATATTCCATTCCATTTCCATTACACTTCAAGTCTCTACAAGCTATTTAACTCTGAAGTTCATATTTCCTATGTTTAAGTTTCCACAGAAAGTTTTGAACAAAGCACTCTATTCTAAAAAACAAGTAACTTACTGAGTAAAGGTTATGCTACAGCTGGCTTACTATTGTTTCCCCCGGACCTCAATATTTAAGGTTTAAAATGAAATTGCAAAGGAAATTATTGTCAGTTTGATTCTTTCATGAAATCATCAATTGCCTCCCTACACAAGGATGTTTTTTCATTGTAGGAGGATCTGTACTAGCCATTCCCATCTCGGGAGGAACATGGTGTCATTAACTGTCACACACAGTGCTTGGAGGCTCCATAGACACCGCCAGGCTTGGCCAGTTTCTGCTCTTTTCTCAGTCACTATAGAGGCAACTGTAGGATCTAGACTAATTTATGCATAAAAATATTTAAGTGCTGGTCTGTAAGCTGTATTTCTTCTAGTTTTCCTGTCACAAAAGGATGTTTTCCTAAACATTCATCATTTGCAAAAAGCATTTAAAAAGAGAAGCATGATAAAGTTGTTACAGCTGCTATTTATGATGCATTTAAAAGTCTGGCAATATTATTTTAATTGAAATGGTAAGAAAAATGTGAAGATCAAATTCCTTTTAATAGCTCAAAGGCATGCATTATGAACAGTCGGTAACAAAATTAGACTGAAATGTTTTAAGGGCAACCATACAGAGCTGTAATCCTCCAGTCCAAAATGGCAAATTCCAGTGTAAAGTGATTATAATCGTAAGTAGAATCATGGTACAGTCTGACTTTTTCTACTGACAGGAAACACCCCCACCCCCACAATCCCATCTTGTCAGTTTGGAGTCAGATGCCATCATAAGAATTACCCTGCACGGACAACAATTTTGCAGCAGATCTTGCTAAGAAAGTAAAAGAGACTACGCTGCTGGTGTCAAGATGTAAAATTTCTATTCAGAAACACCTTCTGAGGTTCTAATGCATGTGGATTAAAATGTACAGCTGGTGGCAAGTTAAGATACTAGACCACCCCATATTAACCAGTTTGTACCAGATGTTTCCCTGAGATTAAGTGGCTAAACTCTGGCTTGAGCAGCAGCACAAGGACCTGAGCTGCACTGGTCTTGCAGCACAAGCACAAGCCCTGCTTTACCTGCAGACCAAACACCTGTAACTGAGTAACCACTGCAAGAGTGGGAATTCTTCAGCTGAGGGAGCAGTTTAAGCCTGATGCAGGTTGATAAACCAGCCCTGTGGTCTTTCAGACTTTTCAACAAAAATGTGTTATTAATATGAGGAAACAAAAAGCAAAACTTTCACAGGGTTGTACAGAACAATGGCTGATGGTTTTGTTAGAGAATTTTGGATTACTTTATTCTTTTCATTTCTTGATCATGGTGGCAATAAGCAAGTAAGAATTATCTATGTTCATCAACCATGAATAATTAATTATGCTCGTAGACCATCTCTACATACTTACATAGTAATATGAATATTTTTGGTTTCACTGAAGTATTAAATACTGTTACGTCATTGCTTTCAGCAAGAAAAAAAAAAAAAGGTTATTTCCTAGAATGAGGTGCAGCTTTCCTTTCTCCCTGTCCTTATATTTGGCTGTATAGTGTCTTGCAACTGCAGATCCACAGATAGTGTTTGCTCACTCCTCCATCAAGAAACACCTCTTCTCCCCTGCAAATCAGAGCTTTTTTTGGAGGCTGGAGATATTGCAAGTTTCTGCATCCACTTTAATTAGTTCACAGTTTAATGTGGTAGCCTCACATGCCAGTACATCTGGCATATCTCTATTATGCTCCTTGGCATTCCTCACTGCTTTCAGCAGCCTCATGTAATGCTGTAACTACGAGGGCAGAAGGACACCACTTAAAGAACTCACAGAGCCCTCCAACGTTTCACTGCAAATTGTTCCCCAGAAATCTTTTAGAACCTACATACTCAGGCAACAACTTAGGTGCTCTTAACCTCAGTCTTATCCCTCAGTTTTTAGTCATAAGTGCTGTCAAGACAAATGTTGAAGATTCACCAGGAGCACTAGGATAGTCCATCCCTAGATAAGGATGGCAGAGGAAGTGCTACTTCCTAATGGTACGTACTACCAGCATGACAAGGAACCCCAAATGCAAGATAATTTCCTTTTTTTTTTTGTATAATAAAGACCACAGAGTTCTTAGCTATCCTCCAGTATATCTACCTACCTCCCTGTCTGCAGACAGCTGGATTGTAAGTAAAGATACCTGACATTGTATTGCTTTTCCAAGTCCAGGGATCTCTTAACATATTTTTTAACAAACCTAATTTTCCCTAACAACTTCAGCGGTCAAAAATAGTAAAATAAAATAGCAGCAATTTAAATATTTATCTTCCAGAAAACTATTGTAGGAGAATTAGCACCATGTAGCCCAGTACAAGACTACAGGAAGGATAAAATAAAAGGGAAAAAAAGCAAGTTGATTTTACCCTTCACACTTCCACATAACCCAAAGTACCAAGATGTTTATTCCACCACCAAGTTTTGACAGAGGGAAAACAACTAGCCTTGTCCTCCTGAAATTTTTGGGGTCTTCAACTGGTGATAAAATGAATTTTAGGCTCTTTTTTTTGTATTCTTTGAGAGTCATTGATTAATACTGGGTGGTCCTTTGTCTCAAAATCACTAACTTGAGTCTCAGTGAGCATTAGGTCAGGCTGTCTCTCCATTATCAGGTTTTCCTCCCCAGTTAAGAGGGCTGGGGAACACACAGGGCATGCTGCTCCTTCATGACTGTTCTCCTGGCGCTGGGATGCAGCATCCTCAGGGCCTTCTTTTTAGCCTTTTGGTCTTGACATAAACAGCACATTCCTCACATTTTACAGCTAGGAATGGTGACCTTGGTTATCAACACAGGCCATATTTTTAACCCTTTTTCCTGCAGTTTTCTAAGACCCTTACTACGCACACTTCTACTCATATTGCATTTGGATCGATCTTAACATTTCTTTTACAAAACTTCAATTCCGCAATTTTTTCAAGTGATCACAAAGTTCATGCCTACATATGCTTAAAGGATTAAGTCTCCAAGATACCTTCAGGCTTTTCTGTGGTCTAGTTTTGCTACAAAAAGGAGACAGAAAACACAACACATCTTATTCTTTCTCCTTTTGCCTCTGCACGTAAATCCCCAATAGTATATTAGCACTATTTCAAGCTGAAAAATATGTTTGGGATGTCACAACTAACCATTTGCAGCCTTGAAGCTTGTTCAGTAATAAAACAATAAGAGGTCAAAGGAAGAGCCTGTTTCAGAACAGAAGACTACTGTTGCATAAAACAGAACGGGTATAACACAAAGGGATGCATCACCTACGTCAAAATCCTTGATTTATATAATACATATTAATCTTAATGCTTGAGTTTAAACTATTATTTAATCGACCAGTGACTACATATACTTTCCACTATATTAATTCTATGTTTTATGTTTTGCTGAGTAATAGGGTACATGCAAGTACACATGTAAACTTGTATAACACAAGATATAACGTATCTTGTATAAGAGGTATAAAGACTTCCTTGGCTTTTTAGAATATTAGAAAACACCAGTTGACAATAGTTTATCATAAAGTAGCTTTTTAATTCAGAATTTGTATAGCTTACTGAAAACCAGCTTTAAAATGGAAACCAGCTAATGATAACTGCTTAAACAGTCTTGACTAATGACTTTAGCAAAGCTGCTTTTTTTAAGTTATCTGTGCCTTGCTACACAACCTGGTTAATTTTAATCACTTCCTTTCAAGACTTTGGAAGTAGCATATTTCACTCTCTCATACCTCAGTTTTATTCACACGTGGAGCAATAAAGGAAAACGCCTGTAATTTTAAATTACCAAGATAAATCAGCTTAAATACAAAAATCCCTCTTATCACTTACAAATAGACCTCTGCCAGACAAAGCTAATTTTAACAGTCTGAAGTTTGAATCAAGGTACTTGCTGTAAGTGAACTTTTATTCCAGTTTAGCATTCTGATCTTTAAAATCTAAAAAAAATAAAAGCATTCAATACTTTAAAATTTCCACTACTGTAGCACTACTGGCACTTACACTTTCACCTTTAGAAAAAGACTGAGGGTGTTGCCTATAGAACCAATTAAACACAAAAAAAACCAATTTAAAATGGGGTTTTAACCATATTGTGTAAGAGATGACTGCTTGCCTGAGTAACTTACTGGTACAAAGGCATTAGACGATGCCTTCACTGGCACCTCTTATAAAGTTATTTTTAAAACGCTAGACAAAAGCTCTTTATTATTTTTATTCTTCAACCATACATTTCACCTCCTGAAGTACTAGGACAAATTCCTGTGCCCAGGCGGGGAGATGTGGTGAGTACTAGGCCTGAAGTGGAAAGCCCACCTTCCCAAGGCAGGTGGGAGCCACAGAGGATGCACGGCAGGGATGTACCTTCACACCTCTGCTTTAAAAGCAAACACACATCCACACTTTGCTTTTGCAGTCCAAATTCTGGTTCCAGATAAAGCTGCTGATAGTCAATTTGGCAGCAAAGTCAGATCTAGGATAAGAAGGGAGTGCCAGAAATAATTTTTACATTGAGTTGGGAGGAAAATCAAGTCCCTTGTGTTCCCAAAGCCATCAGCAAATGGACAGAGTGAGAATCAGAACTCCATTAGGTTCAGTTAGTCTTATTGATTTAACTGGAAACTAGATAAAGCCTTAGATATCCGATTTTATAACAATGCTTTTCTACTGTACTTCAGTCAAACCATGGCTTGTTCCACTGGGAAGCCATGGTACACCTTCTCAGAGAAATCACTATTTTTCTGTCATTTCAGTTCTTACTGTATTTATCTCCAATAATGGTCACTGCATGTCAAATGAGAGTATAAACTCATTAGAGAAAATAAGCCATACTTATTCTCTTACCACACTCTTCATTCTCCTACTCAAAAATGAATTTATTTACATGTTCAAGAACATTTCTTTAATATTAAAAGCTCAGACACTACTGCCACACTTTAAAGCTGATGGTGACTGTTGCTAGGAAAAAGACCCAGCAGAGCTGGCAAACAAGTGAATACACACCTTCTGCCAAAACACACCCATGGCAAATCCTGGAAAAACCAAAACCCATTGCTTATTGCAGTTTATTCCACTGTTGTTTTGCCATGAGCAGTTACTCCACCATCTGTTTTGTGAATTCATCTCTTGATAGGTATCTCAAATGGTATAGTTGCAAGAGGTTAAAAGGGTTACTGCCTTCAAAAGTAAGATAAAGTCTTTTCTTTCCCCTCAAGGAAAAAAAATTGCATTCACTATTCGAAAGATCTGAAGAAAAAAACTAATAGCTTCATATACTATAAACAAAATCCTTACTTGCTCCAGTTACCTACAAAAACCCCATTACTATTGAATTTTGCAGTGCAAAAACATTGGTTTGAAGTTAGTAACTCCTGCTAATTTATAGAAAGTATTATCAGAAAGTTCCAGTTTCTAGGATCATTGCTGGCATTTGTTTCTATATAAGAGCAAAGTTAGAGTGTCTAATCCACATGCTTGCAGAATAGAGACTAAAACAACCTTGTATGAGTGGAAATGATTATAAAGACTTAATGTTACTGGACCTAACAAGATGCACCAACATATGAGTAAACTACGGGAGTCAGAACTGTAGCCAAAGTTTTTATATACTTTGAAGCCTTAAAGCAATTGACATCAAAGAGCATAAACATTATCAGATAACTAACAGCATAACACAATAGACCTGTACGAGGCAAAGGTGTTGTACAACCATAAACTGCCTTAGAGTATGCATTAAGGGGCAAGACAAAGGGATGAGACTCTCGTGACCCTAAAACACACTCTAAATAGCCTCAAATGACTCTAAAACATACTCTAAATACCCTCAAAATAAACAACAGGTTACAAGTCCAACAATGCAGACAGTATTTCTTCAGGACCACTACATGGAACAGTTTTGCACATTTCAATAATACATTGTGATGCCGCTCCATCAAGGAACAGAAACTATGTTGTCCACATCCATGAAGCCTGATGCTGGGGAGCTTGCAGATTCAACTGCTTGAATTCCAAATAAAATAGTGAGTAACACAGAAAAAAACAGAGAAGCTATCCCAAAGAAAAACTTAATTATATTTTTATCCTCTCTCAGGCACAGCAATTAGACTGACAGGCTGCTGAGAATACATTTAAGTTTATTTATAACTGAGACTACATATGGTCATATCAACGAGGTTTCAGCGGTTTTATATCAAAGTATGTCTAACTTTCAGCAATATCAATTACTAGTTTTTCAAGTAATCTTCTCCTGTAAGCTCAGTCTAAGAAATTTATAGTCTTACAGAGCACATAAGATTTGCTTTATAAGTGGGGAAGTGAATCTGATCAGAAACTATAGTCCACCAGAACATAATGAATGCAAGGCTTTTTGATTTCATGCTGTCATACAAAAGCCTTTTTTTATTAAAATATTCATCTGAATAATAAAAAAGCTCCCTTTCACATTAACAAGAGTACGCTGAACAGAACACCTTTAACTACACATCATGTAAAGAAGTAGGTAAGTAGTCATTAATTGATTTCCTTTAATGGTTTGATGTTTTATGTCATAAAGTCATTTTAGTAACTGCTCAGATCCTGTTAAAGCCAAAGTAAAAGCATCAAAGCAATTTTACTGTTTTTGTTAGACACTGTAAAGAGATTGCATAGTTTTCACCTCTGACCACTCATTGTGGTTCCTTTATTTCACTTCATCATTACATTTTTTTCATCAAGACTCAAACAGAACAAGCAGCAACCTCGGACTTCGATAAAAGGTCACTTCTCATAATTTTGTACTTTATTCATCTCCTAAAAGTTGTACGAAAAATTAAAATTACAGCTTATTCTTATATCTCAACACAAAGTAAATAATGGTATCACTCCATGCAAGACCAGATTTTAGTTATGTTTTCAAAAAATGGTATGAGGTGAAACTAACACACCACAAATACATATATGCCAAAGGAAGCCAGTGGTCATGGAAGCAAGCACTGCTGCTTGGATGATGCAGCATTGAGGTGAAGTTTTGAAACTCATCAACTGTAAAAATCCTGTGTTTAAAAAAGATAATTAAGTTGCCAGGACATGATTTGAATAAAGAAAGCAATCTTTAATTTTAGCTGATATGGTGTGTTGAGGACAAGGGCAAGCTTTACTTCTTATAATAAACTCTTCAGCAGAGCTTTCCCTCCCTTTAGAAGGGTCCTCTCTTCAATTATTTAAATGTGCAACTGAAAGCACCAAGATTAGATAGTGAAGCAAAGACTAAAACACAGGTCTTCATTATCAGCTACCTTCCTCACAGTGATGAGCTTTTTGTACAGTGTTTAACAAAACTGATTGAAGTCTTACAGCTTAAACTGAGCAAGAGAATAAATATTAAGCTTGGTCAGAGTAGCATTCCCATGT
Organism: Dryoscopus gambensis; assembly: GCA_013389985.1. NCBI lineage: Eukaryota > Metazoa > Chordata > Aves > Passeriformes > Malaconotidae > Dryoscopus > Dryoscopus gambensis. Next base: position 32,148 of record WEIT01021998.1, read on the forward strand.
AAACTCATACAAGCAACTATAAATCACAACACTTTTCAAAAACTAGTATTTTTCTTTGGATTTTCATAACAAATATGAAACATATAACCAAGCTTCAACTACTAATAAGCTAGGAAAGGCTTTACTGTAAGCAAAAGAAACATTAAAAACAAAGGTAGCATTATTTTGGATTGGTTTCAAATTCACTTCAGTAAAATCATTAGAATTCAATTAAGTTTCTACTGTGTTGTAATATGTTTAAGAATGAACATAGAAAATATGCATTATTTTTGAACTGGAGTAGCAGCAATAGCTTGCCATTGACAAAGTAGATGTCTATCACCTTGATAGTTTAAAATTCAGTACTTCTCTTGCAATGCAGACATCAAGTCTATAGTACATCACAATGATTTGTGCTCAAAGATTAAATAAAGACTGTTAGCCTTTACCTTCTGAAGTCTCAAATTGGCTGCACGAAGAACCACTTGGTGGTTTTGAACCTGACTTCTACATCTTTCATGGAAAAAGGCAGAAATCAGTTCCTGCCCAGTCCTCAGTTTAACTCATGACTTTTGAGACTCCAGATCTCCTTCAATCATCTGTTTTCCATCCTGACAACTCTTGATGCTTAGTCAAGTATCTACACCAAAGCTGTTCTGTATTTTTCATAATCCCTCATGCCCTCAACTGAGCTTTAAGCTCTACTATATCCTTTAGCAGGAAGGGGACCATAAAAAGTATTCAAAATGCTGATACAAATTGGATTTACACAGTAACACAGCAACCTTTTCTAGTTTACTCTGTATTCCTCTTCTGGTAACTGACAATTGCTTGTTTGACACCTGCTAAATCACAACAGAACTAAGACCTTGCTCCTGCATAGTTATGGACAGTTTAGCATCCATCATTATATGTAAAGCTGGGGCTGTTCTCCTCAATGCAGCTACCTGTTCTCCTGACAAGTGACAGCACTAGAAATTCAGTCATATGACTTCTTCTGTGGTTCTTTTTAGCTTTCAGACCCTTATTATCACAATTAATTTAATAGCAGCAACAAGCTTTCTTCTCCACTGGTCACCTGGGCTTTTCCAGGTAATTTAGCAAAGTCTTAGATTCCCACAGCTATTTGTCCTGCCTAAAAGTGACTTTCTTTACTGATCCAGCCAAGCATTTACTTCCACCTTATTTTCTTTACAAATTAAGGAATTATTTATCAGCACCAAGACCTTCTCTTCTTATGCTATGGCTTATTAGCTCCCTTTAAAGCTAGTGAGGGACCCTCTCAAAATTCACTTAGAAATTAGAGACACCTAAATCCCTTTTATCCACATGGTTATTGACCCTTCATCAGCCTCCATAAAGTTGCAAGACAGGTTTCCTTACAAAAGTCACATTGACTGTAAGAGAGAGGGCAGAGACTATAAGGACAGAAGTACAGGATAGCTGCATAAATAACACTGCTAACTGGACTGTGTCAGACATTAGCATCAGAGCCTTACAAGTGCTATAGTCTTCCGTACGTAAATTTTGGCACCACACCTGCCATTCTCTATAGCACTGGCAACATAGTACATTTATACAAGAATTTACACATCATCTGCATTCTGCTATTTCATCTTTGAGTATTTAGAACCAGAGTTAATACCACCCTGTCCTTGTACTTTGCTGCTGATAATGTTATCAGCTACATCCACAAACTCTTCTCCTGCCTCTACCATGTTAGATCCACCAGTTGAGGAACCCCTCACAAAGAAAAGTTCAAAAATTGAAATCTCCAGTTTCTTCCCCACTGAACAATGACACAAGTTAATTAATTTCCCTGCAAAAGCTGTATCTACTATATATGCTTTGTTTACATCCTCATCATCAGCAATTCCTAGAGGCAGTGGAACCCTTCTGATCTGTAGGAAGAAAGCATCATTATCAGTTTTGATGCCTTTTGTTGACCACAAACTTTTCACAGTATTTCTACATTAAGATTACTAGACTCATGATTTTAACACATTTGAACATTCCTTCTGCTCTTTTGTTTGTTTGTTTTGAAGGCAGTTGTCCGCATGCTACCTAGGGTTCTTCTGCTCTCTTGTAATTCTGCTAGATGGCACACACTGGCACACTGTTTCACAATCGATCTCCATGTCGTACCTCCACCTCCTTCCCTATGCTCCAAGTCACCTTGAGAGATTTAGGTTTTAAGAGCTGTCTGGTTACCTTTTTAAGAAGTTTTTTTTTCTTTATTTTTTATACCATCTCTTTGAATGAGATGGACTTTAATACCTGTATTTGATGATGCACAGAAGACTGGAATGACTTAAGTCTTCCTTTAAAGAATGCAAATTAGTCTGTTCTCACCAGCCATTTCTTTGAGCCATGCTGTGTGGTGATAAGCGTGCAATAAGCACAGCTGGGCCACACCACATGTGGTGTACCTGTTACACAAGCAGACACTTCCATTGACTCAAGTTAGGCTTCAACACCCTTAAAAAACCAAAACCAAATAGTTGCACGGAGGACAATACAAAAACAAACAAACACCACCAACAACAAAAAAAGCCAAACCAAAAGACAGAGGCTTGGATTTGATAAAATTAGATTTATGGCTCTCCTAAATGTCTGCCAGATTGTTTTTTGTTTTGTTTAAAACAGAGAGTGGTAGCTGAACTTTATTTGTTCATCACCTTATTCTCTCATTGCAAGATACCAGCACTGGAATAAATCCAGTTTCCACATAAGTAATTCATATGTACCAATAACATTACATTAAACTTATAAAACAAAACTTGCACTGAACAACAACAGTTAGAAGTCTGTAAGAACTAAACTACAAAGACTGGACACTATCATTCAGACTTAATTTTGTTCATTTTCCCACTCACAGACTGCAGACTGTGCATCACTTCTTATACAAAATAGGAATAGCTACAATTTATACCACAACATTAAATTTGCATTAGCTATAGAATGGGTTCTCATCACTTTCCAGAATAATGGTGTTTAGAATGAGGCTAATGCATTTCAAAACAGTTTACCTTGTAGTTCAAGATTGTGAAGGCAGGACCTTGATCTACCCACAAGACAAGATGGAGGTTCAGTAATATTATTTCTTCCATCTGCCTCCAAAACCGCCTCCAAAACCTCAGTGTTTAAAACAAGATTTTAGGTTTTGGCATATTTAACATCCAAATGACAGTCACATTTCACTTCCATATATTTAATATTCCTTCAGAGTAGAACACTTACTTTAAAACACATTGAAATAGGTACATGTAATGCTCACCACATCACAGCAACTAATAAGTCACTTAACTACATTTTTTCATGAAGGACAAAACACAGCTCCCTGGTTTTACCTCCCTTAGATTTAGCCTTAGTCTCAAAATTGAATTTTTTCTAGCTCCTCTGCACAATAAACATTCCCATTTCTGTAAGAATCAAGGTATTACCCTGCACATAATAGCCTCCCTTCACTACAGAGTCTTGGTTCATCTCTTCAGCATGGAAATCAAATGTATAGTGAAGACAAAGGAGTCTTGCCTAAAGATGTAACACAGTAAGTATTGCTGGAGTCTCATCAAACTCTGGGAATTTTAGCTACAAAAACAGACTTACGTCTCTTCACTTCCAACAGTTTGCAAGTTAATCAGCGTAAGTAACAAAAGCAAGACTGGAGAAAGAAATGCAGCAATAAATCAGATTTTTTTTTCATAACCAGAAAGTAATTATTTAAAATTCATAGACCTCTATAATATATCACATGTAATAGCACATTAAAACATTGCAAATATTACAGAATTTAACAAAACTGAAGGTATGAAAAGGCGTTTCAAAGATACTAAAACCAATCTATATGACATCACTGCAGTTACATCCCAGTAGTATGATATATAATAATTGGGAACAAAAATCACTGAATCAAGAACCTAAAAAGTTTCTCAAATACTTCAGATGTGTGACCTCTATTTCTCTTACAGATACAGCCTTACCTGAAGCTTTCTCATCAACAATTCTTTAAAAGAATTTACTGAGGCATAGCCATTCATTTTTGTAGACTCTTATGCAATTATGCTCTTGCATTAATTGTTTAAGATATTTTCCATGAAAAGTATTACCTCACCTTTGACTGTTGACTTCAATTAGATTGACTCCTTGACCTGAAAAATTCATAATGTAAAAAAATTAAAAAATGCTAACACACTTCTATGTAGAGAGCTGAACTAATCCAATACATAACCACCTACTCTGCAGGATCATACCAGCACTCACACAAATGCTACAGTAATCTACTTTCCCTTGTCTCAAACTATTTGTGGTATTGATGTAAAAAGCATTTGTAGCCTTTTAACAGGAGTGCTCTTGCAGAACTGAACTTGCCTTTGGCACGAGCCTAGTAATTCTTATGTATTTATTCTTTGGGGTCTGAAGTTTAAGAAATTCCCTATTTCTTCCAAAGTAAAAGAATAACCTCATCCTAAAGCCACCTTACTTTGATCGGTTCTTCCTTTCACTGACATATCTGGAAGTATAAGGGATTGCCCTACCATCCCATTTCTTTGCAACATTTTCAGCTATACTAAAATGGAAAACAGTCAGTCCAGCAGGCTTATGTCCAAACTACCACCCCGAAGTCTTGTCAAAGGCCCCATTGACTACACCACAATTCTACTTATTAGATTTTATTTTTTGTAACCAGTTAATTATGTCAACTGTAGAACAGACTTCACATAACTAATGCAGCAGTGTTTCTTGGGAGGCTGCAAGGCTGCCAGCACAAATATTTCAAGGCTTTTACAACAGCTAGTTTTTATGGTAGGGCCTCTCACATGCTGGTGTTTCAATCTTTATTGTGCTTAACATAAAGGAGAGATCTATGTTGTTAGGATATTGTAAAGCTGCTTTTGCGTATTAAAACAGATTTTTAAATTAAATATTAATTGTTAGAAAAGAGTACATTAACACATACTGAGACAAGCAGACCAAGACTCAGTGGCCACAGTAAATTTAATCAGAACTCGCACTCCATTAACAGCTGGAAGAGTTCCAGAAGCCGCCTGGACACTTGGCCATCTGCCAAGACCACTGATTGTGTTTTAAGTCCCCTGAAATTACAAGGATTTACTCGAATATGCCATTCTTCACTCTTGGTACTGTATTTACAATTTTCTTTTGTGGCACATATAAAAAGTAGCTGTCTACCTCACCACCAGTACACTTGCATGCTACAGATGTACACAGTCAGACACACTTAATGCCACCTAAATTGGAACTCTGGTACATTTTGCAAATGAACTGTAGGAAAGGCACTAGTGACATCTAACATCAACAAACCATAAGTAGCATCTAAGATTTGAATTCAAGTACGAAATTTAATCAAGATAAAAATGAAAACTTTCTAAGAACTTACCAGAGTGATCTACAAGTATGTTAGCGACAAGCACCAAAATTCTTGTCCCAAAAGCTTCATTCAAGTCTACTGCTCATTAATCATGGCATGCACTAATACACAGCTCTTACAAAAGTGTTGTACAGAAAATCGGAGGAGGAAGTGTTAAAACTAATCACAGTACCTAAAAGTCTTTAATATCAAAATGAGAAATTAGTTTGCCACATACCAAGAAATCCAATGAGTATAATAACTCCCAAGAACATCTGCCATGCAGTCATAATTCTCTCTGGAGACCTTCATATGATATAGTATTTTACTTAGGTAAGATATCAGAACATCCAGGTTATGGAAAATAAATAAAAATCAAGGCAGGTAGTGATGACTAAAAACTCTTGCAGAAACAGTGGTAGAAAGGGAAGCAGAAAACACCTCACAAAGCACGATACTGGTTCAGTTGCAGGTCCAGAATATTCTGGAAGTATTTGATGCACGTGTCATATGTGGAGTCAACTCGACTCTGAATTCCTCAAGCCCACACCAAGATCTGCCATCATTAAAGGAAGAGCTAGAATATTTGCACAAAGCGTGCGCATTACAATTCACACAGACCAGAAGCTGCTCTTGAAAGCACATCAGTGCAAGTATCTAAGTACCGCTAGGTATCAGGTTTGATGTCTGGAAGCCTAACAGCATAAGAAAGGGAAAATACTCATTGTCAGAATAACTCTTTCAAACTTGGAAGACTACTGTAAAATACAGTGCAGCACTACAGTGCTAACTTCGCTCATCGCCTTCTCCAACGCAGCAGCTCCACGGCAGAGTAACGCAGCCTGTCAGCCAGATGCAGCCTCCCACCCCCTGGCATTCAACATGCCTTTTGTTGAGCTCAGCTGGTGACCTACCCAGACAGTAGCCAGCAGCAAGACCAGCTCAGGCTGTGGTTTTTCCAGCCTTTTGCTTCCCAGCTAACATGATTTGCCACTTGGCAAGTGGGAACAGTCCTGCCTTCTTTTCCCCTTTTTACAAACAACCCCTTCAATCAGAAAGCAAGTTGATTCAGCCTATGAACCCAGCAAAAATGAGAACAAAACAAAAGCCCAAAACACAGACTTTTTGCCAGATTAGTCTCTGGTCTTTTAGCAAGCTGAATTGATTTACTGGATCATCAGACAAAAACTAGAGCCAGCATAAACTAAGCAGTAGGAACTCAGCCTCCTTTTATTAAAGCCACAGACACAGCTGAGAAGGGCTTGATCAGAGTTATTTATCCCTGTACCTTAAGCCACAGGTAGCACTGCTGCTCTGCTGCAATTCATACTGCTGGGACACAGCCTAATAGAAAGGCTGCATGAGAAAATACAAATAGGTCACTCAGGAGAGAAACCATTTGAATCTGAAGCATGTCTCTTAGCGAAGCGGCAGAGAGAGGAGATGTCAGTCTCTGAACAAAGGCAAATTAAAACAGTGTGTTGGACCAATAGTGGATGCTGACGGTCTTTTTTAGTAAGCCGGTTAACTATTAGATGTATCACATAAAACACATAGCACTGCACAGTGGCTGAACGTACGTAACTTCAACTACTGTTCTCTCACTTTTTTTCCCATAAGCAGGTAAATATTATACCTGCTTGCCCAAGCTATGTGTAGAGTACCACTGCTGTGAGAGTCTTACCCAAGCATACCCAACATGAGTGAAGTTAAAACTGGGAAGGATGAGACTGAAGAGATGCAAGACACCAAAGCCAAGCACTTGCTCCTATCACAACAGTACAGACTCATTGCTCCTGCATCCTGCCAGGCAGCTCTGCCTGTCCCTTTTGCACTAACTGCAGTACTTGGCAGATCCCACCAGAAACCAACTACTTAATTTCCTAAAAATATTTTCTCCTCCCTAGAAACAGTTTGGTCAAAGGTACAATATGCAGAACAGAGGGGTTAAAAAAAAAAAAAAAAAAAGGAAGAATAGAACCAAGACCAACAACAACTGCTGCTAAAAGGAGGTAAAAGTGAAGCAACATCTGAAAATGAATCACAAGTTATCACTTCCTAGACTCCGACTAGGAGCATGTAGTCAGAGTCCCCAAAGACATACAGATGCAAGCAAGCTAATATAGCACTACCTATCTGGCAAATTGTTATTCAGAGTAAGCATAAATTGTCCCTCAGGGGAAAGATTTACTAGAGACACAATCCTAGACTGGAAGGGGACACAGCAATGGAGGTGTAAGTGATGTACATTCAAAGGTAGAAAGGAAGAGACTCTAGGCATGGAGAAAAGGATATAATTTCTGTAAAGAAGTCTTTCCATAGTCTCACATAATGCCAGGAAGGAGTCTCATCAGAGAACTAATCGAAAGAAGTAGAATAATTATCCCATTTCTTGACGAAGAGGCAGGGGAACAGTTTGCTCAGGTTTCCTTATCACTTACTGCAAAACCCACAAAATTACAAATAGAATACTATGATGGACTATGTCCAACATATTCATTTTTAGCTTCATTTGTAGACTAAAACTGGTGTCAGTGTCTCCCACTGGGACAAACAGAAGCATTTCCAAGATACCAAAAGCTACCAAGGATATGGACTATCTGTATTCTAAAGGGATTTTTATAAAATCCTATGCCAGAGACTATACCTTTATTTCCTTTAAATTTTAGTAGCCTAGAATTTGCTGCATATACATCTAAAAAACATTTCCTCTAAAAGACTTATATTTAAACTACCAACATCAGAGTTGTCACATTTTACTGTTTCTTTTCTTGACATAGAAAGTGCAATATTGATTAAGTGTTGAGAGACTTGGTATCTGTTGTTAGAGGACAACAAGCTCAAGAACAGAGAGGCTTATTAGGATAATGCGGTTGGTAAAACCTATAGAAACAGAAACTTCAAGCAGCAGCTGAGAGAGATTTGACTTTTTCATCTATGGCTCCTCCTCTTGAGGATCACCGTTACAACTTTCCAAGTTTCAAAATCACTACCCTTCATGCAGGGAGAGAAACCAACAGAGTCCCAAAAAGGATCTGCTTCACAGCTAGCATAGACCAAGGCTTAGCCTTACCTCTGCAGCAAGGCATCAAACAGCTCAACTCCCAGTGTGCTCTCTTGCCCACTGTTCCCAGCAGCGCTGGCATCCCATTCCTGTCCCTTCTGCCCCTTCTGCTCCTGCCTGCCTGCCTTCACACTGGGTTAGTTTTCGGCAGGCAAGCAGCTGACCTGGCTGACCAGAGACACACACACACACTGCTGACAGCTGGGCTCACCCGTGGAAAGGACAGATTTTAGGGAGGCCCACACTCACGATGAAGCTATGCTTGTACATTTAACAACTTGGCCAGAAATCAGAGAAACACAACTGAAAACCATGTAATCCCCCAAATAAAATTCCCCTCTGGTCTGCAAAACACCCTTCCTCTTCCACATGTGGAAAGTGAAGGTGCAATGCCAGCTTTAGATCCTTGGAAATCTTTAGGAGTGAAGGTATTACAGTGCAGTATCACTGGTGTCAGGTTAAGTTATTTCATACTTCCTGACCTTAAGTACACCTTGGGAGGGAAAGGGGGGGGGGGAAGGCAATATATAATTTAAATAGTTCATTAGTAAATCACCATGGAACATTAACAAGATAAAATGTCTTCGGTTTCATACCGCTGGAGCTAAGCGACAAGCATGTCACTTAGGTAGAAGATGCTTATACTCACACAGGATATATTTTATATTTACAATAGTCATGCAACAGTTTTGCAGTCATGGCCTGGATAATTGGAGATAACTAACAGTGTTGTGGAGTTTTCATTGATGGTTAGCTTAACTCAGCTTTGAAGTAATCTTGCACTGTTTTTTTATTTCATTCAAATTTTTTGTGGCAATTACCATTCCAAAACTTTAGACAACCGCAGTATGGGCACCTCTCTCTGATCAGTCACCCTGGATGCTTTAAGAGCAGATTTCAGCGTCCACGACCTGTGCCAGCTTGACTGGCCCAAAAGCAGAGCTGCAGGCTGGATTTGTTTGACTGCACTTCTATCACTGTTCCATTTACCATGCCCCTCCAAGGTGGCTGCAAAGCTGTCTGCTCTCTGGGGGAGCTGTGAAACAGGTACCTTGTGCAACAGTGAGCGCTGCCAACTCCACCAGAAGCCCCAGTCAGATACTCTTGAGCACTTTCCTTTATGCATTACTTATGCAAATACACATAAATGCACAGGATCTCAAGGCTTTAGGAAACACTTCAGAAAGCAATAAATTAATGAGGCAAGAAGTCAGCTTATCTGTCCTGGAAGATACAATGAAATTCAACAGTACCAATCCTTTGGATAGTCCGTTAAAAAAACCTAAAAACTTGCAAGCTCCTCTCAGTTACGTAGTGACAGTGCAGTGACTCACTGCACACTGTTTATTTTATGTTCAGGGAGTCCAGAAGCTGAGCATTTTCACTCCTGGTTTCTCTGGCCCCTTTTCTCCACCCCACCTCAAGCTCTCAGACATTGGCTATATCTGAAAACCTAAATAAAACTGCATGTTTTTCAAACAGTGGTTAAGAAGTCTAGCATAAATTGCAGAGAGACTGCTGTATGGGATAACTACATCAACAACTATGCTCTAACAAAGTCTAGCATTCCTGGACTAAACAAACTTCAACAACTGAGAGATCATTTCCATAAACTAAGCACCCTATATGGTTACAGCCCACAGAATTATATTCCAAGTATTTGACATATCAAGCACTTGAGGAGAGAGAAAAACACTACTACCCAGACAACTACTATTAGCCCATATTGCATGTTATGGAAAAGCAGGATGCACCAAAAGCATGGAGCCAAGCTCCAGATACACTCCATAGTATCCAGAAAGCCAAGTATTTGCATCCCTCAGCAGAGCTGCCTAGCATGGGAAGTTACACAGCAACTTCTCTGAAAAACCTGTATTCAAGTAAGGGGGAAAACAGCAAGCATGAATCTGACAAACTAATTCTGAGCTCAGACTTGCCAGCTAGGGAAGCAACGGTAAGTTGTAGAGAAAATGTAGCTCAAGGATCATGCTTTACTATCTTGGCTCTCAGTGGCTTCTTCCATCTACTTGAAGCCACAGTATTAAATTTCATCATCCAAATGATCCACGCCAGCTTGCACCACTATTTGAGTCTGTTTGCAATAGCAGATGAAAAAAACCAGGGAAATCTTTGCAGTAAAACTACTTGTCTTTATGAGTAGCTATACAACTTCATTTTGAGAACTCTACACAACCAAATCTGTGTTTGTCCTTTGATGAAAGGCCTAGGTTTTTTATTTTTTACACACAGTGCCTCCCGTGTCAGAAATTAGTGTATCCCAAATTAACTGTTTTCAAACCCTTTGACCAGCAAGTCCAGTGTTTACAGAACATTTCAAACTCCCCCACTTTTTATTCCTTTTATTTTTTTGAGGAATAGGCTATATATATTTCAAGACTATCAGCAAGATGCAGATGATCCATATTCCTTTCAGTTTTGCTTATCAAAAAGCCACTATTGGTCAGAATACAAGTCTGACTGAGGAACAAGCAATCCTGAAATCTCAGTTATGAGGTAAAAGCAGGTACATATGTGGCACAGATCTCCTGGATGATGTCTTCAATTCAAAAGGGGTCCCATGGCAACACAAATAAAAGCAAGTAGGTTACTTCAGGTGTTACTTTCCACCACCTGAATACAAGGATGTCTATGCCCTTGTGTCCCGGTTTCAGCTGACATCTTGGCCAACTCAACTACCTAAAGTAACACACAATAAATTATGATGGTTTAAATCAATGTCACCCTGTAAATAAAAAAACCACAGCATCTCTTAAGCAAGTGAATGCAGTTTTAAAGGGAATTTTAGCCTTGCTATTGAGATAATCACATGCACATAACAACAGCAACTTCAGTGACTGAATTACCGTCTGCCATCTAGACATATTTTTACATCCCTCATCTGTTTTTCATTTCTGAACTTTTCAGCATTGTGCTGCCTCAAGAACAGTATGCTATCTTGTGACAAAAATCAAACAAGAAGAATGTTTTCATGACCCTAGTAAGTCTTAAGGCACATGGATAAAATAAGCATTTTTACATGTCAAATACTCTAAGGATGGCTTAGCAACTTCAGCAATACAAAGACACCCTCCAAGCCACCCATCATTACATACATTCTACTGTAAAACAGAAACGTGGCTTTTCAGGAAGGAGTCTCTACATTTTGAAAGGCACTTATAATGGGGTGAAGAAGACCTCAGGCACACTGCTCCAGAGTAGTTAGCAAGAAGCAGACCATTGAAAAGGAGTCATCACCCACCACAACCTAATGAATCTTCATCTTTCAGGTGACCAGCACATCACACAGGAGCAACCACTACTTTTAGGCTCTTCCAGTAACTTCTTAGGTGCTTAACCTTTAATTGTAAAGTCAGTCACATTCAGCCAGGAACCTCAGCAAGTCATTCACAGGAAAATGAAAAACTTGACTTAAATATGAAAGTTTGAGAGATCTCCTCAACAAGACAGGAATATTAAAAATATCCTATTGAATGACATCTTCCAAGGAGAAACTTGCAATATACTTTTCTGAAAGATTCATCAAATACAAAAATAATATCTGAAGGGTAATTAGCTTGTAAAGTGAACTAAAAGCACCTATATCAACCCCAAGTAACTGTTGTAACATGGGGAAAAAAACCTCAACAGGCGGGAGAGACTGTGGAGAAGGAAGAGAAATCCACCACACTCACACCAAGAAAAAGGCATAGTGCACTAGCAATAGTCAAGATACTCAGTATTTCGATATTGTTTTGCTTTGACGTTCTGCAACAGAACAAGCAGAGGAGGGACAAGGGGTGTGGGATTCTGTGAGCTCAGAGACATCTGAACCCTATTAACATCCCTGAGCCATCATAGCCTGAAGGACATTGCTCACTCAAATGAAATAACCAGCCACAACTGCCTGCAGCTGTAGGTAGAAAGAGAAAGCAGCGTTGTTGAATCAGCTGAAGCCCAAAATAACAGCTGGTAAAGCTGCTATATCAGGAACAGAATGGGCAAGAGGTTCCAGAGTCAGTGGTTGCAGTGCTTTTTGCCTGCAAGCAAGTACATGGGTTTGTTAACAAGCATCAAGATTTTGTTTCTGTAAATGACTTTTACCACTTGTCTTCTGCGAGCCTGACGAATATCCAGAAAGCTTTTCTTGTTTGGTCCAGTCCACTGTGTAATCATAGGAGAAGGCTGGTTAAAATACCACACACTGCAAAGCGAATCATGAGTCAGACTGAAAGCACATTAATCTGACAATTCTGCTTAAGACCTAAAAGAATTATTAAACAAGAAAAGTTCTTTTCAATTCTCCTCTGCTGCTGAGGACAGAGGGAACACACATTGAGAGCAGCAGGGAGACCCTAATTTGCATCAACCCCAAGGCACTGCACAGGAAGTTGGTGTCGAGCATCTGACACTGCATTTCAGTTTGAGTGAGTAATTTCTGAGTCCTCTACCTGCAAGTTTGCAGTGACTGAGGAGGTTTGGTATGGGCTTTCCAGTAAAGTCAGCTTGTCTGAGACTGCTGTCTTTCCCAGAGAGACAACCAGCTCTTTTGAATAGCCAGCTGAGACAGCATGTGCTGATAAGTCCTTCCTCTTCCAGAAGTAAAAATAGATATCCCATTCCTCAAGTCAACTGTTTTCTCAATTTTTGGTATTTTGCAACTTGGTCTCCCAAAACTAGCTCTAGTTTCAGCTCAAAATGTAAAAAAATCAGAAAGACCAAAGTGGGAAGCTCAGAGATTAGCAACCTTGCTTTTGTTATGCCAATCTTCTGACTTTTGCTCTGCTCCAGGAAACCATAATACATGAGATTTGCACATTGTAAAGGGCCCGACAACCACAAACTTTAACAAGTATTTCTCTCTCAGCTCCTCTAGAAGGTTTTGTTATAATCACCCAGAACCCAACCCACAATGGTCACACCATACCATAACACCAATAAACACTAACTACAGAAAACTTACATTTCTGAGAGAGAAAAGAAGCACACTGAACAAATAAAAAGCACAGCCAGCAACACTGACATCATAGCCTGCTGTAGCAAAAATGCTTTTGGTACCCACACAATCTAGAAAAAGCCTACAAAACACTGGGCAACATGATTATTGAGGCTTGGCACCACAGCCTAATCAGATATTTCTCAATTTCAGTTCAGTAGAGTAAAACTATTAATAAGGTGCTCTGTTTTAATTGGTCTTAGGCTAACCAAGTTGGGTGTTTTCCTCTCTCCCCCCTCCAAAAAAATTCCCCAAAAAGTCAGTGACTGCAACAGCCACATACTTGATAGCCTGCAAGAGACTATTTCAAGTAGGATTGCTCAGAAATTCTTCCAGATGTTGGCATTTACCTCTAAAAGCACCTCAAAAACTCCAGCCCCTAGGAAACCATTACAACTTTTCTGAAGACATTTAGTCTCTGGATATGCAAGTTATGAAGTTAGATGGTTTAGCATGTTCTAAAAACCAAGATGTAGAGATGACCAGAAACCAGTGAGTACAATACAGACACTTCAGTCTTTTTCAAAACTCACTACTATTTCAAGAGAGCTTGAGAAAGATCTCCTCATTGAAAGCACAGAATCCACAGTGAGAGTTCTCTACTCAAGTGGATTTTTTTACTGTGGACAACAGTTTAACTTGGGGTTACTACACATGAAATTGAGCTATAGACAGGAGATCCGTGGTCAGTCAGAGAGCCAACACTAGAGCTATACAACTCCCCCCAGCTGTCCTAACCCACTATAAAAATTGACCTTAAAGTACACGCACATCAGACTCTTCCCTTTATGCTCCCTGCAGTGTTCGCAGTTCCTCTTTTAAGCTGGGACTGACACTTAGGAATACGGCCTTTTGTGGTATACAACCCCTACCCCACTCCCTTTTCTGCATTGTTTTTCTGTTAGCTGATCTCCCCAAATGAACTTGCCACAGGATCAGAGCAGTACCAGAGAGAATGGAAACCAGTCCAGCAGCCCCAGCTTTAGTAGGCTTCAGTACTATGGAGGCTGTAGTTTGTCTAACCTTACGCTAGCTTAAACTGGCACTTCCTTAAAAGGAACTTATTTTCCTCTCTCTCTTCTGTTTTTGCATCAAGTCCACATTCTTTGTGCTGGCACAGCTGTTTGCATAGCTGGGCCATGAACTTCAATGAATTATGGTCCATCTAAAAAACTCCTCAAAATATATTACTTTTGCTGGATTATAACTTCAGAGCTGAGTAATAACTGATAAGGAAAACAGATAGGGCTGAGCTTGTTAACCAGGAAGACTGGAATGGCAGAGACTTGATTGATAAAATGCAAACACATGTATAGCAGAGTTGTAAGACAGCATATGACTAAGACATCAGGAGGAAGATGAGGAAAAGCAAAAGACTAAACCAGTTAGCTCAAGCAGCTGAAAGGTGGTTATGTCAGTTTCAGTCTCACCAAGGAGCTCCACAGGCTTTCAATAATGGCACATAAGGGAATGTGATTTTTTTCAGTTTTGTCTTACAATCTAAAAGGATCATGCATATACTCACAGCTGTGAATATTAGGATTGCCTTGGGAACTTACAATGCACACAAAAGAGTTGGATTAGACTAATTACCTTGCCTCAGTACACGAAGTTGCTGTTCACCAAGCCTGATGAAAATCAAATACTCTAGAAGGTGTATGACCATTAAGTACTTCCACTGCAAACTATTCAACCCCATCCTTTGAAGATAAAGCTAATGTTTTATTTTCAGTTTGAGATCCATCACTGCAGCATTCAGCTACTTCAAACAATTTTCACAACACCCTTATTAAGCAATCTCTCAACACAAAACTAATTAACTTATTATAGAACAACCCAGGCTCTACAGGAAGATCATAAGACAGATGATCACATAGCAAACCACATGCAAGAAGTCACCATCTCAACAATTCAAAGCTAACCCATTTTACCACGTACCAGGATGCAGATTATGAAAACTAACAAGGTTTGTCATTACCATCCCATAGCAAGGTAGCAATTTCTTGGACTGCTTCAACTATTTTGCGAAGTGCAAACGCATGGTTTACCAACAGTGAAAACGAAGACAAGAAATCAGAACTTGTGTTAGACATTTTTATAGTAAGTACCAAGTAAAAGAAATGGAAACATGCCTTGGAAGTAAACATAAAATAATGAGTTCATACTGGAATATGGATATGAATATGTACTATTTTCAAACCTTTAAAATCTCAGTTAAAAACCAAGATGACTAACCTCTCAACAAGTCAAGATAACCATAAGCCAAAATGACTACAAGTCCCAAGTGCTTAGTTTTGGCAAGATTACACTGAAGAGCTGTAAATAATGGGTAGTTTCACCTTACTCGAAAGTTGTCATGAGGTTGTACAATGTACAGTTAGTGTATGGATCCCTAAGGCACAAGACGTTTTCAAGGAAGAACAGAAAACAGGACTGTAGAGCAGGAACTGAATAATGGCGTGAGTCAGTTATTGTAAACAAAGTTTGCCACCCTGAAACTACAGAAGGAAAATAAACATCTACCGGGCTCTGGCCAATGGGCATAATGCAAGTGTCTGCTTTTAATGAGCAAGGAATTCAAAAATAATACCCTAGAGACTCTTAAGGCATCTGGTGTGGGATATTCAAATAAGACAACTAAACTGAGCCAACAAAACAAATTCATACTGCCTATTTGCTTCACAGAACACTGTCCAGCCCTCTCTGCTGGGGTTAATGAAACTCAGTTTCAAAAACCCACAGGAAAAAACATGACCCCAGCCTTTGCAGCACCTTATCTTGGGAGAAACTACAGAAAGCAATTTTGAAACTGCTGTCAGAGCTGTTTCATAGCTCCTCCACTCTCATCCCTACCAGAAGCTATTGTATGTGTTCCCTTCAATAGTTTACAGAAGGACATGAAATATCACTCCCGCTTGTATTTCACGGAGGCATGTTTACTACCCTTAACCTAACCATAACATTTACAATTTTTTTTTACTAGTCCATCCACTCAGTTGCAAAAGCAGTATCAAATGAACTTCTGCAGTACACAGAGCTCAACACCCAAAAAAGAACCAAGTTTTTAATAAATAGCTCTTCCTGTTCTGCTTCCTTCTAGATGCAAACATCTGGGCTGAGTGCCCAACTGACTGTTTTAAAATAGTTTTAATTGCTTTATTATCTGCTCTGATGTAATCAATGCTTTTTAATACATTGTTTCTTCCGGCTTCTTAGAAAGAGCCTTCTCCCACATAGTCTAACACCACCGCCATTAAACAATTCATAAGATGTTTTTTTTAGCAAGCTCACCGTTTAAAATCTTGATTAGTACCTTTATAAGTTTTACTTTGCCTTAGTTTTGAAAAGCCACTTACAACACAGCTGCAGCACTGATGTTCTGCATTAAACACAAACAGAAAGAACACAGCTGACAAGTGATGAGTAGCCCTCCCCACCCCAAGACAGTTTCCAACCAACCTGTTCTGGTGACAGACACAGCCGTGAGTCAACACTACGGTCCCAGATCCTCAGGGTGCCACCAGTCACACCATCATTTAAGACTATTTTAAAAATATGGACACAGAAGTTATCAACTCCTCTAACTTATGAAGGCGTACCATCAGTACTAATTGCTGTGGGCTTGTTTTTACCAACTGATCTCACCCTTGCTTTAATGAAAATTAATCATAAACATGTAGTTTTTATTCCAAAGGGCTTTAGGTTTCATCTTTCTATGGAACAATTCAGCAACATTTTTTCAGTGTCATTTTCCTACATGTACAATGTTTCAGGCTAGAAAGTTCTTAGGAGAGCTACTAGAAAATTCATTTATGCCACAACCAAGAGATTCCACTTTACCTAACAAGCTCTCCAGTGACATGTTAAAACATAAGGACAGGCATTAATAAGTGAGGTACTTGTGTATTTGTCTGGATAAAAGTTTGCAGCAGGAAAGAACAGTATACTAGCTAAACCCCCCCTCCCCAAACTGAAAACTTACTAGAACAGACACTTTATAGCTTTCTGAAGATACAGAAGCATTCTTAATGTGACTAAATGTATCTTAGTGCATGAGAGGGGAGGAAAGATGCATTTACTTGTCACGCTTTTCCCCCCCATCCCAGTTTCTAACTCTAAAGGTGAAGGAATCCAGGAGGTACACTGATAGACAGGAGTCCCACAGCTCTTTTTATTATTCTGTCCTGGTGTTGTTCCACTTCTGTTAAAAAGATCAAGCAAGATTACAAGTGAGTGCAACAGTAGCATCAAGCTCACAGTACCTCACTTGAGCAGTTAAAGAAGGTTATGGAGTTTATTATGTGTTGAATTCCTTAGCTACAGAAAGTACACTCTTTGTGATGTACTCCCCAAAATGCTGGGGGGAAGTTATCTTATTCATGTATTCTTGTTGCACCACTTGCTTATTAGGCAGCAAGTGCCAGTGAAAAGTCAGGCACTGTTAAATTTTTGGATCAGCTTGTAATCATCCAAGAAACAGATGGCGCTTACAGATTCCAGGGGCTGGGGTGGGGGGAGGCGCTGTTTGTTTTTGGTTGGGTTTTTTTTTTTTAAACTTGTACAGTATGCTCAATAACTTCATTAGGCATTCATGCTCTTCTCCTAAATACCTTTAATTTAATGGTTGACACAGTAGGCAAGTTCTCCAGCAGTCTGTTCTTTACCTCAAAATTAGTTACAAAAACCCCACTTATATTAGTTTTCTGCCATCTTTCAGGGTGAAGGTTTTGAAGGGCCTAAACCTACAAATTCCCAGCTTTCCTAAACAAGCTCCTAACAGAAGCAGGCAACCAGTTCTAGTTGCACACTCACCATCATTGTGCCTGGGATGATTATCATTGGATGCAGAAAACACAGAATCTGAGGCTTTCATCTTCAGGCACGGAAAACAAGGATGGAAGAATTACTTCCAAAAGCACTAGGCAACAAGTTACATGCCATCTTCCTTCCCTCTCCTCCTTCCTACAGTTATTGGAAATCCAGCAGCAGTGACAATACAAAAGTAAGAGTAAGGATGTTATTTACCACATCAGTTGTAAATAAAATACAATTATGCTAGCTAGTTAAAAATATAGCTTTAAGTCATACTAACCACTGAGTTTAAATATTTATTTCAGTAGCACAGCCAGATTATCTTTGACACAGGGTAAAAGACCGAGATAAAATCAACTGTTAATGATGCAGATGCCTGCAAGATCCAAGCACTGACAATTAGTCTTTGCTGCTACAAGTCATCAGTATTATAATCAGATTTACAAAATGGGACACAGTTGCTTTCCCTTTCACTTAGCAGCAAGCTTCATTCCACAGCATATGTCAGAACACTGAGCAATGAATTTATGGCTCTGAACGTGAACGCATTTTTTCTTGCTTCGTAAGACGTTTGGGTAACGTTCACATGTTTTCCTTTCACATGCCCTTTGAAGTTATTACTGAATTTGACTGCATTACCAAGCAGGATTTTGCATAAGTATCTCTCTACTTCTACCTAAACAGCAACTGAGAGTTGCTTACAGTTTCTTGAATGGGGGGGTAATTGATAAGAACCTTGGGTAACAGACATGCCTCTGCAAATTTTTTGCCCCTTTAAGAATTCACACCTCTGCTGTCAGCCCTCAGCTTTGTGGCACCAATGTTCACATTTTCCCTTTCGAGTCATGTTTCTTCCTAGGACAGGAGAGTTAAGAGAACAGTTTTTATATTTTTTCCTTTAACTTCTTCACATATTCAATTTCTAAACTCTGAAAATCTTCCAAAACTCAACAACCAAGTATAGTCCTAAGATTAAAAAGCTAATAAACCTGCAGAAAAATAATCTTTTTCCTTTTTATCTTCACCAAGTGTTTCTTTCCAAAACATGCAGCAATGTCAGAAATGTAGGAACTGCACCTCACTCCACTGTTTTGATATATGCATATTCCCCAAGACAGTTAGTAAGACTCAGAGACTTCTATTATCTCATTAATTGATAGGCACTGCAGGCAGTCTTAAATATAATTTTTTTGGATTGTTACTATGTTCTAAGTTTAATTACTATCATCATGAACTATGATCTATGCTCAGTTCCTAGTCTAGCCTTTGCTTATAGATTTCTGTTTATTCTGCTAAGAAATCTAAGGATCTTTAATTCCTGTTCCTAATTAAAACACACACATTGTTTGTATTTCTCCCATGAGAAACTCTTACTTGTGACAACAGAGTTAAACCACGCTGCACACTTATTTTCATTTGCTGGACAGTGCCACATGAAGCATTACAAAATGACAGGAAAAGCATCTAACAGAGGAGCCTGCAACACTTCAGTTTTGCATTCTTGGCCAAGAAGAGATGTTTAATTTGGATGCATCAAATTAACTTTTTTTTCCATGCTCTCTAATTCAGAGGGATTTCGCTTCCACAAGGCCTCCAAGCATTACTCATGACCACATTTTGCAGCGGGGTAAGGAAATGGAACGCTATCTGCAGAACACGAAAGCTATTCACACCTACAACCATCACCTTCATGTGAAGCCTCTTTTCTTTGAGCCTGTTGTGTTGCTGGCACTGTTTTTTGAGCCTCTCCAGTGAAAGGTGTTCAGTTCACAATTTTGAATCTTCTGTCCATGAACCAACACACTTTATTACATTTTCTACTGGGAACAGCTATGCACACTACAGCAGATGTTTGCAGGATGGTGATCACATACAGTGTTGTGTTTTCCACTATTTGCTTGGTTATTATTTGTACTGAAGAGGTCTTTCCTCTAGAAGTAGTGCTGGTTCCAGTTCTCACATAGCAATGAGCTGTTGCAACAGGAAGATCTCTGTTTTCATCAGTGATGTTCTCCCTCTCTCCTCAGGGAGACAGTGAACAGCTAGCACACGCCGCCATTCAGTACAAGTCACTCACCCTGCAATTACCAGCTTGCTTGCTTTCATTAAAGAGGCCTGTTTGGGAATTTTTCTATGAATAACACTAGCCACTAAAGAAGGAGCAAAGGAAATTTGTGTATTTAAGCCCAATTCAGGCAAACAGAATATCATGCACTTCCACAGTTAAAGATATTTCTGCTTTGTAGATAGATAACTAATGTCTTATCATTTCATGACATAGGATGTCACTGCTCACAATTGACATACAGAAAACTTGAAATCCTTTGTCACCATTTCCTACAGCTCACAGGGCTACCTTAAGCATTCAACTTCACTGGAGCTTCTCCTCTGTCTGGTACGTACAGCCAAAGCATTTCCCCATGATCCTCACTTCAGGCACTGTGCTGTTTAACACAGCTCTAACAGGGCTCAGTCTTGATCCACAGACTCCAGGCTTTGGTCCAAAACTACTAAAACATCCACCGAGGAAAAAAACTCACGCGATATGGATGTGTAGGAAACAAAAGGAGTAGCGAGTTAATACTACAGGCTGCTCTGCCGGTTTCATGTGGCTGTACAAAATTTGTAGCCTAATCTCAAATTGCACATTGACATTCTTACAGGCTCGTTACACAGCAGCAGACGTAACCCATGCAAACCCGACACAGGCGTATGGGCTTCGCTCCACCAGCAGAAGGGAATACGTTTTTTGCTCAACTGCTCTGATACCCAATTTTTGGCGATCTTTGGGCTCTACACTTTTAACCTGCCACGGTGGCTATTTAAAGATGCAACGCTGCGACCTGAGCCTTATAATGCCCAAACCATGTGACATCTTTACCAGGCTCCTAATTTTAACGCAGACCAGCGCCCGGCCAGGGGTTCTGCCGGAGCCCGGGCCGCCCGTCCCCGCAGGGTGATGGAGCACTTCGCAAATGGTGCAGTTCTGCCACCTTCCCACACCAAGCCCTTCCTCCTCCCCTCCCCCGCGCACACCGGCAGCGGACACTTGACGAAGCGAACCGCACGGACACCGGACGAACTTGGCCAGTTCCCACTGATAATCGGGATTTTTCCCAACTGCAGCACATCCATGCGCCGCCCGCGCGCGGCCGGCGGCAGCAGCGGAGCAGCTCGGGCTCCGCTCACAGCACCGTCCCTTCCCGGGCACCTCCCGCCC